>OX101788.1:34194066-34286566 GCA_944452715.1 Ophion slaviceki | reverse complement strand
ACGATCTGATGTATGAAGATACATATAGGCAATAACGTATTTTGAACATATCTCAAAGTGTTAGGAAACAGCAATATTGGAGAAAAAAAAAGGAATACCTTAGGGCGATACCTTAAATGAAAAAAACCATCAGTTCGGATAATCGAATGTTCGGACAACGCGCCGAAGCGTTCGAATAACTGAAAATTCGGACAATTGAGGTTCTACTCTATATATATATATTCTCCCACACACATGTGCGCGCCCTTTTCAAGTGGTTAATAATCCAGAACGATTGGGCGCTTGGCTATAAGCGTTCGTATTCTTTGGTCAATGTATGATTACGTACGTTTGTACATATGCCTCCGCGTTTGTTTGTATGTACGTGGGTATGCATATAACTGTGTGTGCGTGTGTGTACATAGAAATGGATTTAAATATGTACACGTGTATTTCATGCTGCAGTATAAAAGAACGTGACCCATATTGCATAAAACATAAAACGATTTCGATTGCAACATTCTTCTCGTTGGTACGTTCTATTTGTGGCACTAAGGAAGTGATGATAATCTTTGGAAAAATTTCCCACTCCATTCAGAGTAATATACAACATCTCGAATAGATGCACGTCTATATAATACACACACAAACGCACACGCACACACACACACACACACACACACACACACACACACACACACACACACACACACACACACACACACACACACACACACACACACACACACACACACACACACACACACACATGCATGTTTAGGTGGGAAGAATCTTTATTTACGGAGCGCACTTTTTTTGTACGATGTGCTGGGAAAAGTGACAATCTCTGATCGCGATATTCAGCTCGTAAATGATGTTCTAGTTTGCATCGTTGGGATGCAACGAAAATATCTTTTTTTGTTGATTTTCCACATTTTCTGTCGCAGATTTGAGCTACGTTAATCACGTTAACATTTTTTAGGATTCTCATTTAGCGATTTACAACAATTTTGCAAAATATGTTTTTGCATAATGATGAAAATGAGAGTTTCAGAAGAATTTTCGTTGCACTGCAATGATGCGAACTTCAACCGCATGCTTGTAATCGAAGGAAACATTTGTGTTGAACTTTATCGATATTTATGCGGGTAATTCATTATGTTTGTTAATTATGATGTTGAGGTTTGCATCATTGGGATGCAAGAAATTGTTTTGTTTTCTTTCTAATTTCGCTTTTTTTGACACATTCAGGCTATAAATATGACTGAAATATTTATGAAGATCCTTATTAGAGATCCATAACCTAAAACTGCAAAATAAGAGTTTAGATAGCGGTAAAAATAAAGAATTGAAACAGTAAATAAGCATGGTCGTTGCGTTCCAACGATGCAAACTTCGACATAAATGTTAATTAATCATTGCAGAGACGGTATCACCCATTTAGGAATATTAACGGGTTAGACCCAACTCGTGGCCGGAAAAAACGACGTTGAAGTTTGAATGGTTGGAATGCAACGATTTTTTGGTAATTTCGTAATTTTTATTACAATTCGAAACCTTTTTTGTGCAACTTGAGTTCGTACAATGGCGTTGACGTTTGCATGGCTGGAATGCAACGATGTTTTTGTTATTTCTTTATTTTTTATTATTATTTAAAACCTTTTTTTTGCAACTTGAGGTCGTACAAGTCTAATAAAAATATGTAAAAACGTTCGAAGGATTTTCATAGCCTAAATCGCCCAAAAAGGAATGTTATCAATGGAAAAGAATTACTTTTCATTGCGATTCAACCATGCAAGCTTCAAGATCAGGGAAAAAAGATAAATTTTCGTGAATTTTTTTTCTGGGATAATGCTGGCAGATTTTCAAATATGTTTTTTTAAATATTAAGTATGATTTGAGGAATCTTTTACAATTTTTGTATTAAAAAAAATGTATGACTGCGGTAGATACAATGGTTTGTGCAGACCGCTGTTTGAAAAAAGTTCTTCGTAGTGACGACTGCTGCTCGGGAACAAATCATCCGACCCAGAAGAAATCAAGCGCATTTAGTTTTCGCATAAACTTATCTAGTGCTTGTAGTAAAGTGAAAGTATTAATTTCCGGTGAAAAACTTTATTTTAGTTAATAAAAAAAATATGCATCAAAAAATAAATTCCTTTGTTCTGTCACTGATTTTCGGTAGGTAAAGAGAAGCTTGAAAAAATTGGATTTGATCGGTGGCGAGATGTTTGAGTTGTCGTGAACGATTTTGAAAAATTCATTTCGAGAAAAACGCGTTTAATTGTGAACATATCGAATGAAATTCTCCGAGAATATTTTTGAAATGTTATATTTTCACCCACCGACGAAAACCAAAAATCGATATTTTCAAAATTTCCAACTAGCTGTAAGCACAATACGAGACAAAATCCAAAAGTTCCACAAATCCTCAGTCTCAAGAATACGAACGATAAACTTACACTCGTAAACAAAACACATAAGTAATCGCTATAAATGATACTCTCGTAATTTGTCGTTCTGGAATAAGAAAAGCAAGCATGTCAACTTAGTAATCTTGTGGCAAGGCCAAATCTCGGCGGAATAAAATATTTGAAAACACACATATTTACCAAACATGGCGATGTGAAGTGGAATATAGTGAGGAATGTAATAGGAAAAGATCCCCATATAATGAAAACTACAATTTTTACAAAAATTATATTCCCCGAACATCAATGAAAACCAAAAGTATAACAGAATTATCAACCGGAAATGGCATGCAAACGTAATTGAAAAAAAACCCGATAACTCGCTCTTCGCGGTTATTGCGTTTTCTTCTTCGTATTTTTTTTGCTTACGATGGGGGGCCGCATTTTTCTCGCGTCTGCGAAGCTGCGAACGATTATCGGCGCTTGGGACGAAACGAGAACGGGGCGAATGTATAAACGGACGGTCAAAATTAGGATTCATAAAAGTATCGAAGCCGAAATGTGTTTTGCCGCAATTTGGGGAATCGCGTGTGCGCCCCCCCCCCCCCCTCCAGCACGAGACGCCGTAATAGTTAGAACATGCACAACACACACACACACACACACGCACGCACATTTACGTTTTTCTTCTCCATCTTCGCAAATCTCCCGTTTTTATCTCGCGATTACTTTGACTTGGAAAAAAAAGGTTTTTTTTTTATCGCTAGAGGCGCGTTTGAAGCATAATTTGGCGAGTTATCCGCACGATAATACGCTTGTGGAGTGTAGTCTGACGGACATTTAACATTCAATATCGTGGAGATTTACACGCGTGTGTATATATATATATATATATATATATATATATATATATATATATATATATATATATATATATATAATTTAGATACGTAGACGAGCTCCAGAGTCCACAAACGAGACTCTCTTTCCATGTAGCCCGTGCTCATCTTCCCTCTCGTCAATGATATCTCGTTGTGCGAAGTAATTGACGAGTTCGCGTGTAGGCGGTTCGGGCGCTTAGATAGCCCCGAGCGTTTGACTCTCTTTCCTTTCATATATATTCACCGTCGTCTCCATACACTCGCTCACTGTCTCTCTCCTTCGCATTCACTCGCGGAGGATACGAAACGAGCCGAGAATCAACGAGGCCCCCCAGACCAGAATTTTTTATCTTTACGGGGCAACAATTATATAGACTTTCAAAGACAATTTAAAAAAATTTGTCATGAATTCGGGATTGATGGAATGGGAAAGTGGAAATTCTTAATGTAGGAAAACACACGTTCGAGGGAGTAATAATTCTTGGGTAATGTGGAATTTTATTGTTTAATTGGCGTTTCATAACATTTTCATAGATACTTATCTTATCGAGAGGTAGGTAAGAATCATCAAATACGATGTTACGGCACGGTGTTGAAGTTTACATTGCAGGGATGCAATTAATTTTGCGTTTGTTGCCGAATTGGTCGAGTTTTCACCAACGGGTTTTCGCTACGAAAATCATTCGGAGGTTTTTTGAACAATAATTTCCTGGATTACGTTTTTATTTTGGTTCCACGTAGTTGGTGGAGCAGGCTTTTTTCTCTCTCATTGATCGCGATATCGGCTTCACCGTGGAGAACATGCGTGTACGATGAAAAAGCGACCACGAAACAAATATTTGACATTGACTGATAAACACTGGTTTTGGTTTTTTATGCACTTTATGAATGAGAATTCCAACTGACAGGGAACGTCACTTGAGGAGTTTCGGGACAATTGACGATATGTTACCATTTGATTCAAATTTGTACAGTTAATTCTTTGGCATGTACTCAATGCACCCTTCAAATTTTGAATCGATCGTTTACACCGTTTCTATAAAATGTGTACAGTCGAACCTCGATATAAGAAAGGTTTGTTCATTGCCTTCCGATAGACACCCCATTGGCTTCCATAATCATACACATTATGCTCTAATTGCCAATTACTTGTCAAAAAATGGTCTAATTTAAACCTTTCTTTCTTTAAAAAATATCCTCATATTTATAATACTAATATATATTTTTTAGAACATTTTAAGGAACATGACATCGGTATAACGTACCCTCAATATAAGGAAAACTCGATATAACGACCTTCCCTTGAGATTCGTTATATCGAGGTTCGACCGTAATCGAAAAAAATATCTTTCCAGATAGAAGACGCCTACGCTGATCGTTGAATGGAAGTTTAACGCACGAAAGAGTGTGAAAAAATGTTTCAAATGTTGTGAAGAACTGTCAAATCACTCAGTACACCATGACAATTTCATCTTCCTTTAGGACAATTACCGTAATATGGGGTTACTTTTAACAGGTTTTGCCATTTTTTGTAGGTAACTTTTTTTTAACATCCTAAATTCCAACTTTTTTGCTCTAATAGAATTGGCTATTAGAGAAAAAAGTGTCTTTTGGCTATCAAATGTCTAAGAAAATCAAGCCTCACCACTCCCCGACCTTTTTTCTTCTTCAATTGTCAAAGTAAACTCGAGGGTGGGGTTTTTTTTTTCACAAGGCATTGAAATGCAACTTGTGTCAGAGGTTAAGGGTTACTTTGACATCATTTCGATAAAAAAAATGAAATTGTATGCATTGTCCATGGAATTGAATGAAAAACAACGATATTGTACAATCAAATTGTGATTTTTATTAAGGAAAGATTTTACATGAAAATATCAAGTACGTGGGGTACTATTATAGCCACTTAATCAGTCTTATAATTACCATTGAGATCAAAATCAATTTCAGCAACATTACAATCAATTTGAACAACAAACTCAAACACATTTAAATGCGCATACATTTAAACCGTATTTGGACGCTCTGTTAAAGTACCCAAAAAAACTGTCTTCAAAAAAACAAAGTTACCCTTAATGCCAATTTAACCCCGTTTTACGATGATGTTGAAGTTTGCATAGTCGAACTGTAACGAAAATTATTTTCGCCCTCGCTCGAATTTATTTCAGCGGATTTTAGCTACGAAAATTCCTCGACCATTCCGGAAACGCTTATTTGCAGACCAGCGGTTAAAAGTAGCAAAACAAATATTTGGCATAATAACAAGGGAGTAAAGACCCGAAAAAGAATTTCCGCTGCGTTTCAACGACGCGAACTTCGACATATCAATGATAACTGGAACCTCAATAAAAAATGCTCGATAGTCGCTAAGTGATTTCGTGAGTTTGAAAATTTGTTAAATTCAGACAAACGAGCAGGGCTATACCGAGGGCAAAAAAAAACCAATCCTGCTCCACGCGTGGGTGTCGACGTTCTTTTTTCTTCATCCTCACGTTCCAAGTTCCACTTATAGAAATGTTTTTTTTAAGGTTTTCTTCAAGGAGGTGGAGTAAATCCCAAGATTTGAGTTTGCCCGAATCGAGAAATAGATGCCAAGATAAAACAGGAGACTTTTCAGTAAGAAATTACGTGTCTCGGCTCCTCCCACCCCTCACTGTCATTTTCTAATGTGTACATTTTCCCCAGTCGGGATTTGTTGGCGCAACGCGCCGACTTCGAGAGTGGTTATGGCAAAAGGCGAAGAACCGGCAGAATATAATAAGATGTGCGTGCGTGCACACCCGCGCGTGTATGTGTGTACCAAGGGAATGAAGGAGGCGCGATAGAGAGGTGAAAGATTTTGAACTGCGAGCGTAAACGAGACACAGTATGCGAAGGAGGGAGCGATGAAGGGGGGACTTTGGATGCTGCATCTCCCTGAACTTGTCCGAATACCTTTCCTTCGAACCTCACCATATACATACTGAACCGCACATGGCACCCAACTGCATTCTCTCTCTCTCTCTCTCTCTCTCTCTCTCTCTCTCTCTCTCTCTCTCGCTCGTAGTTTCTTCTTCGTTTGCATCCTTCTTATTCTCGAACCCCACTATTCGACATCCCCAGCCTCTTGACGCCTCGTACTTACACACACCCGCATATTTATGTATAGCCATCCACACTAATATGCACACAAGGCTTGGATCTTCGCCTTCTCTACCCTTGTTGTGCTCGCTCGATTCATAGTTCTCTCTCGCTCGCTCGTTCTCTCGCACCCCATGTAAATTTATTTACTCCTCTCTCCCTCTCTCTTCCTGTGTCTCTTTATCCTCTCCCCTCTCTTTCTCTTCGCTTCATTCCTCCCGTGTCTCTCGATCTCTTTGCTTCGTTCCTCTCCTTGGGTGCCTAACCTGCTCGTTTCTTACGCTTAGCATCGAGTATCGGCTGAAACTTTTTCGCAAATACGCGAGAGAACAATCTTCGGATTACATTCGTTCGCTTCGGGAATAATATTATCGACAATCGGGCTCAGACATTTCTCAAACGCAAATGGTTTTGTTTTTTTAATTCTTGAAGTTCGTTGTGAAAAAATATGTGGTAATAACTGTAATCGTAGTAACAACTAGACGTATTACAATATTCGTATTACAATAGGGGAAATAATAAATCAATTACTAAATATATCGCTACGGGAAGATGATGTGAAAATATTTTGAAAATTTACTTGTCGAAAAAACCTATCATAAGAAGATACATACATATATATAAATAAATAAATCAATTTATATGTAGTTACCGAAATTTAGTGCTGCGCAAATATTCCCAGATCACAGAAACCAAATCGTGTCGAAGTTTGCATCGTTGGAGTGCAACGAAAAATTCTTATTTCTTCATTTCTTCATTCATATTGTGGTCCAAACCCTTTATTCGTAAATTTATGTTGTACATCTGTAAAAAGGATTCTAAAAAAATCTTCGAGTGATTTCGATAATCTGCCAAAATAAAAGGGCAATTAGAAAAAAATGCATTGCGTTCCAACGCTGAGAACTCATGATATTTACAATCGAATTGAAGTTTACATTGTTTGTATGCAATAAAAATGCAATTTTTTTGCTCCTCACCTTCCGTTTTCGGCAGATTTCGCAACGAAACGAACTCAACATGATTCATTTAAAAAAAAGGAGCCCTTTGAAAATCGAAAGCCACAACGGTAACCGACGATTTCCCAGAAATTACGAAATAATTTATCGGCATTGGTGCATACGATACAAGTTTCAAAACGTGAAAGGAAGAAACTCGAAACAAGAATTCCCCCAAAGTACTCTCGTAAATCGCGTACCCGTGAGATTTTCAGGAAACACACAGGCCAAATAAGAAAACGCTTTTGGAGGAATTCTTGCGTATGAATTTGGACACCCGTTATACAGGGACAGACGCAAGGAGTGTCTACAGTCAGCATTGTACACCTATATACCCTGAACCTCGGAACCTCTACCTACCTGCTCGCTAACGAGCCTACCTGCTGCACTTCTTACATTCGAAGAGGTTGGAGCGCCTCTCGGGCGAGAAGCCCCTCTCGCACCCCGGCCACCCCCGACCCCCCTGCCGCCCAGTCTGCACATCGTACCTTTCCCCCCTTAGCAAGGATCGCGCGCGCGCGCCTCAACCTTAACGTTCTACACATCTCTACCCGGCTCCCCCCTCCCCTCCCTCGCCGTCTCATTTTCCTGCTCATGCACCTCTCGCCCTTTTCGTCCAGGTCTTCGCCCCCTGCCGCCTGCCCCTTTCCTCCCTCGTACGAAGCAATTTATGTGCCCGGCTGTGTGCATACACTGGCAAGTTATCGCAGCTCCGCTGCTTTCGATCCTGGAGTTTCAACGAAACGGAGAAAAAAAAATCAATTTTCTACGTTAAATTATAACGTTTTTCGTGTTTTTTCTCTTCTTGTTGTTGTTTAATGGGATGGGGTTGAAGTTTGCACGGAATGCAACGAAAATTCTTTATAATTTCTGATTTTCATTATCCAAAATCATGTTTTGCAGAATGCTGAATAAGAATCCTGAAAGTGCCGGAGGAAATTGGCGAAACAAAAAAAGAATCTTTTTTGGTGCATTCCAACGGTGCAAACTTCAACATCATGGTAAAGATGGACGGAGTTTTTCGAATCGCGTTGAAGTTTGCATCGTTGCGATGCAACGAAAATTCTTCGTTATTTTTTCATTTTTATTAATATCTAAATCCATGTTTTCAAAGGTTTGTTTGTTGAACTCTACTGAGTATCTTCAAAAATGTTTCAGTCTTGTTTATAGTCTGAAAGTGCCAAAAAAATGGGCAAGACAAAAAAAATATTTTTGTTGCATACCAACGACGCAAACTTCAATACCATATTTTCGAACACTCCCACAGCGTCGTTCGCATGGGCTAACAAAGTTTGGAGCCTGATCGCCCTTATCATTTTATGAAGTTGAAGTTTGCATAGTTGGAAGGCAGTGATTTTTTTAGCTACTTTAATGCCTTCTTGCACATTTTAATTCTTCAACCATTTTTAGGCTGCTTGTTTGTAAATTTGCAATCGAAATCTGCAAACAAATATTTGGTCTGATAGCAAGGGTACGTCAACAATATGAAATGTAATTGCCTGATTTTTTCGGTATATTTCGGCTAGGATAATCGGGAAAAAAATTGTTTGCATCTGCATTTGAGATCTACATACTCAATTTGCCAACAAAGATTTTGAAAAGTGATTTATAATGTTTTTTTTGGGAATTTTAGCTGAGACATTGCTTTGACCATTTTTTTTAAATGTTTACTTGGAAATCTCCGATCGAAATCTCCAAAAAATATTTGGTAAAATAGTATGAATAAGGACATAAAGACACGAACAATAATTTTCTTGGCATTTTTCTAATGAAAATTTCAACAGCAAGAATTGCAATTGCCCACATTTTTTTTGGCACATTTGGACTGTGATAATCAGTCAAAAGTTATTATGCAGCCTCATTTGAGGTCCACAACCTCAACGCGTCAACAAAGATTCTTTATAGTGAACAAATGAAAAAAATAAATAATATTGAAAAGCACGATTTTCGTAGCCCTATAAGGATGTAAACTATATCACCGTATAGGTTTGCTGCTATGGTGTTGAAGCTTGCATTGTTGGAATTCAATGAAATTGAATTGTTTGTATTTGTTTTGTATTTTTCTTTTCTTATTATTATTGTTATACCAAATATTTTGGCAAATTTCGGTTGCAGATCTTCAAATAAGCATGTAAAAAAAATAGTTGATGAATTCACGCAGCTCAAATTCGCTAAAATAAATTTAAATAAGGGAAAAAAAAAAGAAATTTTGACTGCATTCCAACGAAACCTAGCCAGTTCGCGGTGCATTTTGATATTTGGAACTTCGTTACCATGGGGACTGGACTTTTTTTTCATGATTTTGAAGTTTGCATCGTTGAAATGCAACAATAATTAATAGTCTTTCATTGAGAAAATTCCTTTTTGGGCGATTTATGCTCTGAAAATTCTTAGGTTGTTTTTACGTATTTTCATTACAGTTTTACGACCTCAAGTTGCAAAAAAAAGGATTTCAAATAATAATAAAAATAAAGAAACAACAAAAGCATCGTTGCCTTCAAACGATGAAAACTTCAACGTCTGTTTTTTCCCTCTTTTTACGAAAAAAAACCATGCGATTAACAGAGTACCAATTTCTGTTCTCGTATTTTCTGTATCGCGAAGTCTTGAAATACATCCACTTATTGATACTTGTCGTTTCTCGGGGGAAAAAACATTGAATTGAGCTCTCTCATTCATTCAAGTTCGCATCGTTGGAACCCAACGAAAGTTCTTTTTTACCCATTTTCTTTCCATATTTTTAGTATTACTGAAGATCCTTTCTATAGATTTATATTAGATAAATATAAATATAAATACATTAGATGTAGATCGCTGAATGAATGTCTCAAAGAATGGTTGAAGGGTTTGTATAGGCAGAATCTACGAAAACAAATGAACTAATTTAGAAATATTAATTTCCGTTGCATTTCAACAATGCAAACTTATGATATTGAAGTGTGCATCGTTGGAACGCAACGAAAATTCTTATTAATTTCTTATTTTCATTATTATACAAAATCATATTTTGCACATTTGTTGCAAATTGGCAAAGAAGCATCCTAAAAATGTTCTTTTTTCGTGATTTTCGTATCGTTAATCTCCCAAAGGAAATCATCGAATCGAAAGAAAAATGATTTTCGTTGATGACGTTGAAGTTTGCATCGTTGGAATGCAACGAAAATGATTTTTTTTTAATTTTCCAAATTCCTTTGCCAAATTTTAAGCTGCGAAAATCACGCAAACAATTTCTAGCATTCTTTTTAACAAATCACAACGAAATTCGAAAATGATGATTTTGGTTAACAATGAAAATGGGATACTGAAAAGAATTTTCGTTGCATTCCTACGTTGCAAACTTCAACCCCATTTTTCGTTGCATTCCACCGATGCAAACCTCAACGTCAACGGCGCTCATTTGCAGGATAAAATTCTTGATGATAACAAAAACGAAGAAGTCGTATAAATAAAAAAGAATTTATAAATGTTTCTTTATAAAAGAAAAATAAATAAAAAAGAATTTTCGTTGCATTTCAACGATGCAAACCTCAACATCGTGCCTTCTACCTCATTCTCATTTTACGTGCTACAACAGTTCTTCTTTGTCCCTCCTACCCCTTTCCGTATTCCGCATTTCATGGCAAGCTTGCTTGCTCATTGCTGTTCATTCGTGCGTGCAATCCCATCTAATTTCCGCAAACTTCATTCTCGCGTTTTGTCAGGCACGTACGAGAGACCCTGAATGATTTTTTTCTCGCATCGCGTGTTACTCCGCCACACGTGTTCAAAACGCATCCCTCCAACCATCCGTGTACGAAGTTTCGACGTTCACGGTAGAGGAGAAAAGAAAGCACGTGGTTGTACCGTTGTAAATGCACGAGAGGATCGATTATAAACTTTATGTGTTTCGTAAAGATTTTGTCGTTGTCTTTTTCTCGCCATCTTTTACCATCACCGTTTCAGGCAGTTTCGAGGAGTTCGCATGATCGAAAGTAAAGGAACGTAAATTATTTTCGTGAGTGGTTGCCGACCATTGGAGGGATGAATTGATAGTGGCGGGGCTAGTGAATCGGACGTTATGTATACACACGTAGTTTGGGTGAGAGCTTCGGAAGTTCGGATTCCTGACCCGTAGCAACACGTGCTGGACACGTGGGGTCATTTAATTCACGTCGTCACGCAATGTCACGCGAGCAACAGTCAGGGTGTGTGTGTGAGAGAGAGAGAGAGAACGAGGTATCATACGTCCTGTGAACAGGATGTATGATTCAAACTGTTCTACCAGTGTGTTTGTGCCTGTGTATTGTGCTCAACTTCGTTTGCGGAAACTTCTGTGAGGTTATTTTTTGTTTTTCTCTTACTTAAGGCCTTATATACCTTTGGATGGTCGAAAAACCCGGCTTTGTTGAGGAATTTTTTTTTGACAATACTAATAAAGCAACCAAAATGAGGCTAATAAAAGAATAAATAAAAGAAAACTAGATATCTTAACAATCGCTTAAAGTTTCTCCTTAAATTAAATATTTTTAATAATTATTCCATATTAAATATATTATTTAAGTAACTCTTATTAATTCGAAAAATAATTAAGTTTTAAATTATATTTTAATCAAGGCTAGCACAAAAGGTTGTAAACATTAATTATTAATTTATAATTATTACATTTAAATTATATTTCATTTACATTACTTTTATTTACATTCAATTAATTTATATATATATATATAATTTATTTAAATAAAAAAAATCTTATCGGGAATAATACATTTTTAAAATACTAAATTTACTTTCCAGTAAATTTACTTTGTTACTAAAAGTTATTTACTAAGTTACTAAAGTAAATTTACTTTGACTTGTTTCACTTTAAACGAAAATGACGGGCAATACCATATGTACATATTTTAGTAGAATATTAATTTAATTAATCGATTAATATCTGGAGATACTCAAATTAATTTTTTACTTTCCAAAAATGGATATATAATATTCAACCGACTTCTACGCGCATAAGCACCTACAATAAAAATATTTTTTTCTATTCGTTATTTACACGACTTTGTTAGCGAAGTACACATGATTTTTACAAAATATTGATTGTTTTAAATTTGGCACTGTTAAAAAAAAATAAATCGCATTTTCGACTGAGAAAACGGGCTTAATTTACTTATAAAAATCGTAATTTTTTATCGATCGTAACAACCGTGTGTACTCCGCTAAAAAGTATATCTAAGAATCTACAGTTAAGATTTGAAGTCAATCGGTTGAAAATTGCAGGAGCTATGTTTCCGATTTTTAACATATGGTTTCAAGAAAATCGCGTTTAAAGTTTCAAAACCATTTTTGTTCGAACTAAATCATTCTCGGGATGTTGATACATATCAACCTTATCATTCTATGGTTTTCAAGTTTGCATCGTTGGGATGCATCGAAATGACATTTTTTTCGTGCTACCCAATTTTTTTTACAACATTACAGCTAGAAAAATCATTGAACCATTTTTGAACGTCCTTCTTAGGGATACACAACCTAAATCAGGAAAAAAGAGAGACGGTAAGAAAAATGGGGAAATAAAAATATAGAAGAATTTTCGTTGCATTCCAACGTTGCAAACTTCAACACCATATCATTCTTGGGATGCTTGGGATCATTGGAGCCAATAGAAAAAACGATAATTTTTTTAAAGTTATCTAAGGCTTTATGGAACTGGTTAGGTTTGTTTGGGTTGATAGCATACATGGCGACCCTGATGAAGTTTGCATCGTTGGAATGCCATGAACATTAATGTTCGCAGCCCCCAATTCTTTTTTTTCACATTTAGCCTTTTTTAGGTCCTCTCTGGGGATCTTCGGTCTTAGTTTGCGAAGAAAAATGATTTCAATAATAAAAATGACGAAGTCACGAAATGAAGAAACGAATTTTTGTTGCATCAGAGAGATGCAAACTTCAACATCAGATGCAGCGGCTGGAGACTGGAGATTTTATAATTTATTTCAATAATTTTTTAAGTCAATTATTTATCGATCTACTATACATCTATACGAAGAAATATCTTGTTTAATAAAAAAAAATAAGCAAATTCAAATGGAAAGAGAACTTTCGTTGTGTTCCAACGATGCAAACTTCAAACCCATCTGGAGACTACCTATCAATGTAGCTTGAAATAAATCTGTTAGGTTTTTTTTTATGCGGTATGATAATTCACATAGACCACTTTGACTTTGTATGTAGGAGAGATGAATACTCATCGCTAGTGTATATGTGTGCGTGTGTGTGTAAAATATACATATACTTATGGAAGTTTAAACATATATGGACCTTTGCAAGTACTCGTGGTTTTTTATATTTAGGTAATATCCAGCATCCAAATAAAGCGGTACTGTCCAATTAATAATAGGAATCAATCATTCGAAGCTTCGACTTATTTACATCTCCGTAGTTCCCGAAGTATTTACGAGTACGGAAAGTTCGCGTAGAATAATTCGGCAATTTGATGGCGATATCTAATCGACGATGCGATGATGAGATATCTAATCGATTAATCCGATATCTAATCGAGATATTCGATCTTTTATCGATTGTTAGCTTAATTACATGTGTTTGCACACTTCCAATTAGTGGGTGACTAATTTATCTCGATTTCATCGGGTCTTAAAGAGCCTTCCATCGGCGCAGACGAAACTTCAAAGACTTCCTCATTTAGAAGTAACGTCCAGCAGGTAGGAGCTGGAACGCTAACACGTCCCCCCCCCCCCTTCACGACTCGGAATTTCTTCGGCATCCCAATAAATTTGTTTCCACTTTGTATTCTGTACAGATATAATTGTACGGAAATTGTAAAAGAGCCGATTCGGAAACGGTGAAATACTTGTAGAACATCGTGGATGATTGGGTCTTAAGAGAAACATTGGCACGTGAGAAAAATTATTTTGCCGACCGATGACGAACTTGCTTGCTTCTTCACGCGCGCCAATGCCGTTGAAGTTTGCATCGTTAAAATACGACGGTTGTTTTTTTTTGTTAATGTTTTGTATTTTTACTTTTACCGTTGTGCGAAATATTTTTTTTGCAAAGTCAGATTGAAAATTTTTCGACAGGGTCCGAAAAATGACGTTGAAATTTGCATCGTTGGGATGCAACGAAAATGATTATTTTTTGTTAATTTTCGAAATGTTCTTTTGCAGTTTTGAGCTACGAAAATCACGCAAATATTTTTTAGGATTGTTATTTAGCGATCTACAACAAATTTTGGAAACATGTTTTTGGAGAATAATGAAAATAAGAAATTGAAAAGAGTTTTCGTTGCATTTCAACAATGCAAACTTCAACCCTATTGATATTGTTTATTTCTTGGTAATAAATGTCGATCGTCCAGTATTCTTTTCATCGTGAATCGGCTGGCAAATCTACTGTATTGCTTTTGCCCACGGTTAACTCAATTGTGAAATTTAAATGTCTATTTAATTTACGTAATGAAATAGCTCCTTTTTGGACAAATTATGAAATAACGACGATAGAAATAGTTCAAGTTTGATTAAATTGTTGCTTTATGCTTGTTTGGATGAAACTTGAATAAAATTAATTGTTACAGTTGCCTTCGATTGTAGCAACATTATTTAATATATTTTTTTTACCTATACAATTCTGTATAGGTCTATACAATTTGAGGAGGGTGAAGAAATAAGACGGACATTTTGTTAAAAGTCAGTTTGTTTATTTTGCGCTTTATTCGATTGTGCCGCACCCTTGTTTGAGGCACCTTAAATTATCGAATAACGATGATGCTTGACATTATAATTCAAACGCGAGATCTCGAGGAATATGGCCCTGGTGTCTCAATAAATGCGAAATGAGAAAATATTCGTAAGACCAACATGCCAATGTCATTGGCCCCGTTTGCCATTAGTCATGCAGCTTCGGTCAGGATGCGTATTTGCTCTCGTGTATATGAATCATATCCGTTCAAGTCCCCCACCACCTCGGACGGGGGGCACCATCGATAATTTCTTGCTTCCATATCTCGCTGCATTTATACGTGTATATGCATGGTCGACACTGTGTCTCATTCTCGCGAAATTCCCGGACGACATTTTTGTCAATCGTCCACTCATACATTGTGCACATACGTAATAATACACCCGGTACATAACTTATAATTAGGCACATTGGCAAATGAGATCGTAAGGTTCTGCGTAACTGGTTCTTGCGAACGTTTCCAACATTTTTCCAATGCTAATTAACCGCTTGGAATATCGTCAATGGAGCGATTGATTGGCCAACGTTTAATGCCCTCCTGTGATGGGAGACGTGGACGACGAACGGCGAGAGCGAGAAAAAGACGAAGAGTGAAGTTGAAGTTCAGTATTGGTGAAACGCTTAGTCAAGTAAAAGAGACGAAAACCCAGCACTTTTTAGCGTAGAATATGAATTTTTGTCTGAAGGTAGATGGTTGCATACTGAAAGTAGCCCCAATAAAATTTCGCCCCTCAACTCGCCCCAACCCTAAGAAATAGGGCTTGAAAACTTAAAAATCGCCGTATCTCGATAATTAATAACCCGATCAAAAAAGATTTCAAACAAAAGTTGTTTGGAGTAATAAAATTCGTATAAAGTTGTCTGACGTCCAACATCTTATCTTTAAAAATAGCGACACAAAAACGATTCGAAAATTCGAGGTTGATGCGTGTGCTCTCGTGTTTTTGTGCCGCTATTTTGAAAGATATGGGATTGGACGCCAGATAACTTTATACGTATTTTATTATTCCAAACAACTTTTGTTCGAAACATTTTTTCATCGGGCTATTCACTGTCGAGATACGTCGATTTTTAAGTTTTCAACCCCTATTTCTTAGGGTTGAGGCGAGTTGAGGGGCAACATTTTTGCGGGGTTACTTCCAATATGCAACCATCTACCTTCGGTAAAAAATTCATATTCCACGCTAAAAAGTGCTGGGTTTTCGTCTCTTTTGCTGGTCTAGCTATATCGGAAAGGCAATTACGAATAGAACTGAATTTTTTTTAAATCCCGAATTGCACAAGCCGTCGAATTTTCCAGGCGGGATATACATTTACAACGATCAAAAAGTTGTTTTTTTTTTCTTTTTTTCTTCTTTAAGCGATATAACTCTATGTGTAGATTACTTTCCCAAAGGTTGAATGTGGAATTCGAAAAACTTCAAATGTTAAAGCCCGTCAACGCTGTGCCTCACCGCTCGGATTTGGCGCGCACGCCGCAGGTAAAAGCGAGAGCGCGGAGGGGCAGGCAGAGATGGGCAAAAAGTAATTAAATTAACAGGTAACAATTACAATTGCCATTGTAATTGATATTTAAATCACTTTGTAACAGATTACTGAAGTAATTAGTTACCGTAAGTACCTGATGCAATTTAATTCAAATTCTATGTAAGCTTCAAACGCGTTTTTCTCAAAACTGCATTTACGAAATTGGCGTGCAGGATTACTAAAAAACTATGAAGCCGATGGAGGTGAAACTTGATAGAAATATTGATAATATTGCTCCCTTCTACTTGACCAGAGATGTTCTTGAAAAATTAGAAAAAACTGCTTTTTTAATCCAAATTTTATAAAAAAATTGCGTGAAATGTATTTTTTTGGTAAATGCTTGCCATTCTCTTGAATTTGCATTTTCTTCATTTAATTTAAATATTAATTTTTAATATTTAATATATAAATAATAAGATAAATTAATTTTTTTTTTAATTTGGGTAATTCTTTAGATAAGTGACTTTTTTTCGAAAATTTGTTGTTTTCAAACAAACCCAATATAGGCGTCAAAATGTTCAAAAATGCCCTATTTTATCACGTGTTACCGCGAACTTCAAAATCCCCTAACTTTTATCCATAGTTTAACCCAAACGAACTCAAACAAACCCAATACAGGCGTCGAGATGTTGAAAAAATGCCCTATTTTATCATGTGTTTCCGCCAACTTCGAAAGTCCACAACTTTTAATCATACTTTAACCCAAACGAACTCAAACAAACCCGATACAGGCGTCGAAATGTTAAATAATGCCCTATTTTATCATGTGTTTCCGCGAACTTTAAAATCCCATAACTTTTACTCATACTTTAACCCAAACAAACCCAACATAGGCGTCGAAATGTTCAAAAATGCCCTATTTTAATATCACCAGTTTCCGCGAACTTCAAAACCCCATAACTTTTACCCATACTTTAACCCAAACAAACCCAATATAGGCGTCGAAATGCTCAAAAATGCCCTAATTTATCACGTGTTTCCGCGAACTTAAAAACCCCATAACATTTTATGGGAGGGGTGAATTTCATGGGAGGGGTAAATTTCAGCTTCCCCCGACTGAATATCATCATTTATAACCCAATAAATGAGAAGAAAAGCAAAAAATGTCAGGCCCATTTTTCGGAAAAGTCTCTTATCTGAAGAACTACCATGGCACGAGAACTACGGAAAATTGAATGTCGAACGATCTCCAGCGGAAAGCAATGGAGCAAAAACCGAGGTGTGGGGGTTGGAGGCAGAGAGAAAAGGGAAAAAAAGGGAATGGCAAAGAGGATCGAGAGCAACGTCTCGTCGGGCTTTGCTCGCTGCTGCTGGCTCGTCGTGTTGCCGAGGTTAGCAATCTGTGTAGTGTTTTACGACAACTATAAATGTGGCCATAAAGCTCTTTGTTTAGAGCAAGCTAGTCCGGCTTTGGAAACTTCCTCGGTGAGAGCGAGAGTGAGCGAGATTTGCCAATGTTCAAGCCCGACTCTTGGTACCGCCACTTGAGTCGCCCCGGGGCTTTCCTTTCCGTCTCTGCCTCCTTGTATAACGTCCCCTATCCCATGTGTTCGATCTTCGTTAGTTGCCCCCCCCCCCCTCCCCCCCGACGAAATTCACCCGGGAGGATTAATCTCTGATCATCGAGCTTCTTGCAATCCACCCCCAAATCGTAGACGCATTGACGAATCTATCGGATCGCGATAAAGATACTCGAGCAAAGTCATCCATCGGTTCGAAGACTGATCGAGCCTTTGCGCATTGCGTTTTTATTGTGATTTAATTATCAGCGAGAATATATGAAGTTTGCATCGTTGGGGTGTACAATCAAAAATTCATTTTTAAACGTTGTCAATTTTGTGCAGATTCAACTTACGAAAATAACGCAAACGTGTTTTGGAATACTTATTTTAGGAGTGGGTTAAGGGGCTGTACCAGTGTGAACGCTGAAAATTTGGGTGATTTTCGGGAATTTTTTCGAAGAAAAGTACTCAATCAAATGTTTCGGAAAATTAAGAATATATTTGGCTATATTTGACCTATATTACATAATTTTTTTCATAGAAAAATATTGAGATCCAAGCGAATTATGCGCTGCTTTCGGAGGCGCCAAAAAAATAGTTCCTCCACTGCTGACATGATTCCGGTCGATTGATTGGCTGAAACCGAAAAAGGAAAAAATGTCCTTAAACTGGAAGGTATTTCCTGTACAATGACGTAGGATTTTTGAAAAATATCAAAATCTAACAAAATCGCGTAGTTATGAAAAAGTCTGTTTTCTTGCCTATAAAATGGTCGTTTTTTTCAATGCCAAATCGTCAATTTTCATCCAATCAAAAATATCCTACGTCATTGTAGAGTAAATATATTCAAGCGTACTCAGTTCAAATTTCAAGTCAATCGGATAATTGCTCTTTGAGTTACAATGTCAGCAAATTTGAAAAATTTCATTTCGAGAAAAACCCGTTTAAAGATTTAACTATCGATTTTTGCAAGATTAAATGATTAGAGATACGGCCTTGAAATTTTTACAGGATATTCTTGAAAATATAAACTGTCGAAAAAGGCAAAAAAATCGATTTTTTTAAAGTGTCACACTGGTATAGCCCCTTAAACTTGAAATCGCAATAAAGATTTTGGTCAGTAATACGAATAAAGGAAAATGAAATGAAAAATTGATAACTTTTAATGAGTTAATTGATTAATAAAAAAGTGTAAGTAATACAAAGATAGAAAAATGAAATTCCAAAATAAAAAAAAAAGCATTTTCGTTGCGTTCCAGAGATGAGAACATCAATATCGTGGAAATATTCCGTTCTCAGACTCAATTATAATCATGGCGTTGAAGTTTGTATCCCTGGAATGCAACGAACATTTTTTTGTTTCCCAAATTTCTTTTGACAAATTTGGGCTACGAAAATGACGCAAACGTTCTTTATCAGGGGTGTGCGGGTAGCAGAATTAGTCGGGTCGGGTCGGGTCGGGTAATTAGACTATGACCCGATCGGGTACCCGAGTTTTTCGGGTACCCGAATTTTTTCGGGTACTCTTCTCACATCGGGTACTCGATAAGTCGTGTTGCCGGAACAAAATTTTGTTTCATAGTATAAATAGCGCCACGGGCATGTACCAAAACTTCATAAGGAATACAAATAATTTATTTGATAATTTTAGTATTTTTGTTATATATATATATATATATATATATATATATATATATATATATATATATATATATATTCACAATTTTTTCCGGCAAACTTCTTTTGAAACACTCGCATTTCAGGAAATATCGAGATATTTGAATGTCAAAAAACTGAATAAAAGCAAGATTCTTCGTCGAATTTTCATTAATTCTTTCTAGTGCTAACTGGTAATTTCGGCGATTCATTCTTCTTAATTTAATTTTTTGTAATTTTTTTATTTTTTTTTCCAGGTAAAGCGTGTTCTTCAAACGCTTATATCTCTGAAACTAATTAAGATATTTTCAATTTTTAAATGTCAAATGGAAGCTACATTCTTCTCGCTTCGAATAAACGCGAGGCGTTGAATCTTGGTCTTTTTGGGGTTTTTCTCCATTTAAAACCCACGTTAAAAAAATCAAAACTTTAAGGCGTTCGCCGGAACAGAAGATATTTATTGTACATTTTTTCCTTTCGGAAACTTTTTAGTGATGCCAAAACGCAACTTTCCCGCGCTATTACGATACGACCCGCCAAAAGTTACCGTTTTTCACTCCATCCTAACAGACACACACTCGCACGTACGTACACACACACACACACACAGGATAGAAAAGTGAGGCGAAAAAAGATTTTTTACAGTACTATCATTTATTCGTTTTATCGCCTTCTTCGAGTTTTCGTTTTCTCCTATTATTTCAGTCGTTCACGAATATTCGAAGTTTAAGAGTACTCGACGTTTACGAGTACCAACAAATTTGAGAGTACCCGATTACCACATTCGGGTACCCGATAGTGGCGGGTAATGCAATAACGTAACCAGTCGGGTACCCGACCCGACCCGAACATCGGGTACCCGAGTGAATCGGGTACCCGCACACCCTTATTCTTTATGGTTCTTGTTTTCGCGATCTACAACCTAAATCTGCAAGGTGTGATTTCGGATAATAATGGAACTCACAAGGAACATTCCTTCAGGTGTCGTCCTTCGATTTTGTTGAAACTTACATATGTTGTGAAGCATTGAAAACTAAGCGACACGGATTTTTTGTTTTATCGGCGGAAAAACGGTTTCAAGGGGTGAAATCAGCCCTCGAATAGGGGTAATTCAGCCCTTAATTATTTTTTTGCGATAACTTTCTAGTAGATTTTTCATCGCTTCGGATTATAAGAATTTTCGTTTTCGTTTCATTGCAATCGGTCGACTGCTTGTGGATGAAACTGCAATATTACCCCTTGGCATGCCTTCCTTCAAGGGCTGGTTTCACTCCTCAACACCGTTTTTCCGCCGATAAAAAAAATACGTGTCACTTAATTTTCAATGCTTCATAACATATATAAGTTTCGCCAAAATCGAAGGACGACACGTGAGGCGTGTTCCTTGTCAGAAATTGAAACGAACTTTCGTTTCATTCCGACGACGTAAACGTCAAACCCAGAGCGTTTTTTCTGTCCATTTTTTTACTTTATTTTATTCGATAAAATGAGAGTTAAGTTTGCATCGTTGGAATGCAATGAAAATTCATTTTATTTTAATAAAAAGAAATTATTCTGGCTGATTTTACTTATAAAGTTTCGCAATAATTTTTTCAAATACTTATTTCCATATGTAAAATATAAATCCGCGGAGAAAAACGATGCATAATAATATAAATAAGGAAATGAAGACATAAAACCTCTTTCGTTGCATTCCAACGATTCAACTGCATTCCATAATACCTATTCATAACGTTGAACAATTACATTTTTTTTCTTCAATTTTTCATCGTATGATACTACGGGTTTTAACGGAACCCTCCCTTTTATCCTTATTTCCAATTCCATGCCTCGTCGAATTTGCACGGGGGCAAAGGTAAACGGTAAAAAAAACTGAGTCGCGCGAACCGGTGCGCAGCTAAGCGGTCACCCATCGAAGTATTGTCCCAGGCCATCGCTGCACAAACCTAAGTGGTACTTTACTTTTATTCTTTCGTCTACACTCTAGCTCGAGCGATTTGTCAATTATATCAAATCGCACACGCAATTCGAGACTTGCCTTAGGGCCGTATCGAATTATCGCCTTTGAAAGGGCCATTTTTCTTGCTGGTTGACAGCAACGGTAATTTTTTTTTTTGATTATTTTTTCGGTTTCGCAAGATGCTCGCACGACCACACTTGTATTGAATTGGACGTATTGAATATCTTTCAATACTAAGATACCGAAGTTTGAACCACTTTCACCACAGGACCATCATGTTACGCGTCACCTCGTTTTCCTCGCCCAACTCTGTTCTTGACCTAGAAACCCTCGCGAAATCTTGAAACGCCCAATTCGAGTGCTTCGCGAACGAAAAGTGTTCTCTTTTTTTTCTCTCTTTTCTGCTACTTTTGAGTACTGGGCATGTTTTTTCGAAGGGATGCAATTATTTAGGCCTCATTTCGGTGTAACGAAATAATTCACTATACTTTGTCCGCGTGGTAGAGTCCGCGGCGGAAAAGTTTGAGCCCTGGGCAAGAAGAAGGAAGAGAGAGAGAGAGAGAGAGAGAGAGAGAGAGAGAGAGGCAAGTAAAAGGAAAAATGTAAGATCAGCTAATAAAAAAAAAAGTTCATCGAAATGTGATTACATTTTTATTTACAACCGATACGATAAATAGATTTTTTTTTACATGAGCACAACCAGCTTAGCAGAACGCTCGTGTGCAGATAATTATCTCGTAATGCGTATTAATATATATGTATAAGCGATGAGCATAATCTCTCGCAACTCTTATCATCGATGGGAAATGTGGCAATATGTATGCACATATATATAGCTATTTATAGACACACACACGCATACGCACACATGTTTTTGATGTGTTGAAAAAAAACGTACAAATTCGATGGCCTCGTAGAATGCCGGTCATTCCCATCGACCTTATCTTCAAGCTGGAATCTTGAACACGAAATCGAGCATACCGTGATAATTTCTACGGGTATTTCTCGATCGCGCCAACATCCACGATGACGACGTCGACGACAATATTGGCTCTTTTTGTTCTTTTGCAACTTTTTTTTTCAAATTCCCTCACCGTTCACATCCGCAGTCGCGGTTGCTTCGTTTTTTTCGCCGTTGCCGAATATCGCACACCATGTATTTTGATAGTGCTTTTTCCCCCTGAACGCGCAACTACGTAGGGTAAACCGACCAGCGAATGGACGAATAATGAGACTAGGATTCATTGTCAGATGGACTGTAAAATTAATGGGCTATGAAAAATAATTGTTTAATTGCTGTAAGTAGCAAAATACATTATTGTGATGGTAGAAAAAAATATTCTAGGTAATTGCAACATTTAATATTGGAGGAATTGATAAATGAGAACCGAAATGACTACATTGTCAGTGAGTGGACGAAATGGCCAGTACATGGACACTCGACCGCCGGTAAATGGACGTGTAGTATAGATGAACGCTGTGAAGCATAACGATTCATTATTTATTTTTATTAAAACCTATATTTGGAGATCACTGTGTAGCACAAAATCATAATATTCATATACAATACATATCAGTATTATGTTTGCTATTATAATTTCGTATAAAATACACAAACCTTTCTTGCGTCTTAACGTGACATTCTAATAAAAACTATCAGTTTGTTTCGACAGAGAAATAGACAATCAAATTTTGTCAAACTCGAAAAAACGAATGAAACGATTTTATGAAGTTTCATAAAACGTACATTGTCATCTCTTAGCAGTAATTGATTGCAACTTTTAGCAATTGAACGAAAATGTTATACTCTGCTTCGAGAATTATCATAACAGAGCTCCATTCACTGGGAAGACGTTAGAATACAGCACCAGTGAATAAACATGTCTAATTCGGACCTATTATTACGAATTTATTTCTATGTTTTGCAAAAAAATAAAAAAATAATTCTTTCTTAAGTAACGGAATCAATACTTACCCCCAAAACTCATAAAAACTTTTATTTTCGCATTTAAAACACCTGCCATGCATGGCATTGAAGTTTGCATGGTTGGAATGCAACGAAAATATCTTTCTTCGTATTGCCAACATTTAAAAAAAATACATTTAGTCTACCAAATTAGCTGAAATATTTTTGAAAATTCTTATTGCAGATCCAAAACCTAAACCTGCAAAATCATAGTTTAGATAGTGATAAAAATAAATAAATTAAAAAAATAACAAGCATTTTCGTTCCATTCCAACGATGAACACTTCAACACCATATGCACAACCGTAACTAACTTCCGCGGTGTACAAGTATCACAAACTCGAAAAATTCCGTTGTGCCGGCAAAATTCGATGTTAAACTGAAAAATCGGTTTTAACGGACACCTGTGATTTTTTCCCCAAAATATAGTGATTCGAGTTTTCATCGACGACTCATATTCTCGGCTTATTTTGAATATACATCAGCTTTCGTTCATTCACCCCACGAGTTATCGGCAGTAACAATTGAACAGGCCGCGACGAACCGGTGTTCATCATTTCCATTGGCAGTGAGCAGAAACTTAAAGAGTGAGAAACAACAAAATAGGGAATTTAGAGGAAAATAAATGCATTACAATTTTCCAGTGATTGGAATATGGCCTGGTTGCAGGAGGGGGGGGGGGGGTGGGGGGGGGGGGGGGTGCGAATCAGAGAGAAGTGGTGTGGTCCCGATAAATCGTATATACGACATGAGGCGGTGAGTTAACTGCGTCTAAATAAGGTAACCAGTTCCTGAACTCTCTCGCTCTCTCCCATCCTTTTTTCCTCTATAATGTGCGTGTGTGTGTCCATATGTATAATTGTAAATGGTATACGATTGCTAGGTAAAGGATTTATATGGGCGTAGCCATTGGGGATCGACACTTGCTACGCCTCGAAACGCCGCATAGTCTTTCTGGTCGTGGTCGCGCGGTAGTCATTGCTCGACTGTATAGGATATTCCGTGAGCCCGGCCTCATATGTGCAGCGAAAAGTAGCAGCAACAGGAACGGCAGCCACTGGTCCTGCAACAGCACAACCGGCAACGCGACACAGAACTTACATACATACGTATATACAAATGCCGGGGGGGAGACCGAGAGTCTCGGGAAGCGAAGTCTCATACATACAAGCGATTCCTCTCGGTTGCTCCCCCGTGCTCTTGTCTCGCTCTCTTTCTCATTTCATTTCATCTCGCTTCTCTCTCTCTCTCTCTCTCTCTCTCCCCCTCCCTCTCTCTCTTTCTCTCCTCTTCTCCGTCTCTTTCTTCCCCATCGTTCCTTACAACCCGTTCGCCTCCACTGCATCTTCGTTCTTTCTCGTCTCGTTGCTCCTTAGCGTGGTACCGATATAGCTTTAGGAGAACACAACGCGAATGGCTTTTGCCCGCGTACGAGCGAGCGAGCAGGCTGCTGCTGCTGTTGGGGGACAGTGCGCCCGGAGTAGGTATATAAGCTCCATTCGCGAGCGAGTTCTGCGACTCGAGTTTTGTCTCCATCTGCATGTGGCCAACAGCTAGAAGAAATCGTTGAAGATAAAGAGAGAAGGAGAGAGAGGGAGAGAGAGAGAGAGAGAGAGAGAGAGAGAGAGACGGAGATTTAATGGAGTTGAGGAAAGGGAAACATTGCCGAGAGGGGAAGAAAGTAAGATGAGGAACTCGAAGATGCGTCGGGAGTCATTTCTCTTCTTACTAATGAGCCACGATTATTCATTCGCTCTCTCCCTCTCTCCCTCTCTCTCTCTGTATCTATCTATCTCTATCTCTCTCTCTCTCTCTCTCTCTGTCCCTCTCTTGCTCGCGCTCCCCTCCCTCTCTGCTCTCCTCTTTTCAATGGGGCAATTATTTTACAATGGAATCCAGATCTTTGGTGCCTTTTTATTCGTCATTTGGCTCCGAACGACGACGAGCGTTGCACTCGTTACGGCATTTATCGCGTGTTCCTTTTCTTTTTTTCTTCTTTTATTTTTACTTCTTGCTTCTTATTTTTCCCTCATCTTGCGACCGCTTAGTACACTGGTACACGCGCATGCGTGGGCGTGTGTGTACATATATGTGTATGCACTTTTATATATATATATATATATATATATATATATATATATATATATATATATATATGTTTGTGTAGATGTATAGGAATATGCAAAGGATAATTTTGAGAACCGGTCTGTCCCCAAAATCAACAATTCGTTGCGAAAAAAGTAAAATTAATGGACCTTCCGTAAAAAGTAGCCAGATGTGATGGTAGTAGTCAACATTGCAGAGCTATAACGGGTTGGAAATATTGTTATTCGATATATGTACAATAACTACACACATTGGCATATATATATTTATATATATGCACATACATACATGTATGTGTGCGAGTGAACCATTAAAACGCCACCGATCTACGTGTGTAGAGTGTACTCTCGCGAGTGCCCGTTATATTTTGACGTCGTTAAACGCACGAGGACTTGTGCTGCGACTTCGCGGTAATCTTATCGTGCTACGAAGATATTGCACCGTTTACGAGAAACACTATAAAATTGCGTCTGGATTTTTTTTCTTATTCTCACTCTCTTGCTCTGTCTCTTGGTCTCTCTCTTGGTCTCTCTCTCTCTCTCTCTCTCTCTCTCTCTCTCTCTCTCTTTCTCTTTCTCTTTCTTTCTCCTGCTCTCTCCTGCTCTCTCTTTGTCCGTTCTTCTTTCGTTTCGTAAACTGTATCGCTCCGCGAGGTGAACACTCTGCTCTAAACACTGGAGTGCCAGTTTCGCATCCTCGTACAACCGGAGCTTCTTGACGGCGGAGAAAAATTGCCGAAATTTTTGCTTCGGTGCTCCGTCCTACATTTCCACAGTGCTGCAGACAAGAATGTTACGAGTTTTTTTAACTCGTTTTTTTTCGCCATCCGCGAGCAACTTGCGAACAATTGGACGGGCCAGGCAAATTTGTAGGATTATTTTTGGTATGAAAGTTGGAAACGATCGGTTGAACGATTCGGGCTCACGGAATTTCGTCTGGATTGAAGTTTCGATTCAAATGCAACGACAATCAAGCTTCTTGAATCGGTCGAATTTGTTCTTGCAGATTTGAGCTACGATAATCACTTGATCATTTTTCGAGAAGCTTGTTTGGAGATCTACGATCGAAATGTGCAGAAAACGGATTGATATAATGATAAACATAGGGAAATATAAATTCAGGGTGACTCAAAATGACGTGACATTTCAATTTATCAATAAAGCGTATTATTTATTTGAAAGGTACGGATCTTTTTGTTTTAATGTAAGATACAAACATGGAGGTTACGCGTGGAATACAATGTTCGGCAAATGGCCGTCTCGTTCATGACTAAACCTCAGTACTTCCTGATGCCAGCTGTCGAAGATCAGTACTCTATGTTCGCCACAAAAAAATGACGCGCTATTTAAAATGTCAGGTAATTCTGCGACGCCCGTCACAACGAAGAATCTTCGTTGCGTTCCAATGATTCAAACTTCGATACTATGAATGTCGACGATTTTTTGAAAACAGCAAAATGTAGGATGTCGCTACGAGTTCACGCCAGCTCGATACTTGCGCTCTTTTTCCATTCTCTTGAAATATGCATTACTGAATTGCAACGAAATTTCTCATTCTATTACCCTATTTTCATTAGTCTACGAACATATGATAATGATTTTTATTGCCTGTCTCCAAATGACTATTTTGACAAACGGTTGCGAGTTTACTCCACCTAGAATAAGCTAAATTCGAGCAAGCTACAAAGAAATTAAGTTTCATCGCATACCAATTATGCAAACTTCGATCTTATTTTTCTATCTTCCTCTTTTTATTTCGTCTTTTGACACGCATGCGTACTCCATTGCGGCACCGACGGACTCTCGAACTGACTCATCAATTCGCACCCATCTCTCTTTCTCACGTTCCCTCCCACCTCACACAAGACCCAATCTTCCCGTCCATCATTCATGCTTGGAAACGAGATCGCGACGTGCACTATGGAGTAACAATCCCCAATTCTCCAGCATTTTCATCTTGTATGCGCCTCTGTTTATTACAGCTCGTCGTGTTTGTGCGCACCGCATTCGCTCTTTATCGGGCCTATATTGCATACCATACTACGGTCATCGGATACTTTGTTATCAGGCTATTCTTCGGTCAAGTTACGTCTTGTTAAACCTTTCTCGCGACTAGAAATTGTATTTAGACGGGGAGGATTCAGGGCCAAGAGCTCTCTCTCTCTCTCTCTCTCTCTCTCTCTCTCTCTCACTCTCTCACGCACCACCAGCTCCCTTTCTCCACCTTGGCCTTACTCCTCAGCACGAGTGAAGAAGAAACGAGAGAAAAGGAAGGGAGTATCAGAAAGCATAGTGTTGGAGAGTAGCTGATGATGGTGCTCACTGGTGGTTCGGTGTTCGGTCCTCTTTGCCTTATACCACGTTCGTCTTCTCCTACGGCAAGACGAGCGCGAGAGAGAGAGAGAGAGAGAGAGAGAGAGAGGGAAAGAAAGAGCATATATACTGTGTGGCGTCGGCCTTGCGGCGTTGCCGTTTCGTCTTTTCGTATCTTAAAGTTGCGCGCGCAAGGGTGTGTGTGTGTGTGTGTGTGTGTGTGTGTGTGTGTGTGTGTGTGTGTGTGTGTGTGTGTTTGTGTGTTTGTGTGTGTGTTTGTGTGTGTGTGTGTGTGTGTGTGGGAGTTAGGTAAAGAAGCAGAAACAGCATCGCGACACGGTGCCAGTGCCACGAGGCGCTCATGGAAAAAAAGGCCCAAGCGTCGACGTCGCCTCGACGCCCCGCGAACTTCGGCGACTTCGCGACCGCAGGCCTTCCCCCGCTTTTTAAAATAAATTCACGATCGCTCTCCTCCGCCTCGGCTGCTACGAGAAACCCGTGCTATGGCGAGAGAAATGGAGAGCGAGAGAGAGAGAGAGAGAGAGAGAGAGAGAGAGAGAGAGAGAGAGAGAGAGAGAGAGAGAGAGAGAGAGAGCGAGAGGAGGGGGGGCGAGGGGTAAAACGAAGAGAACGACGATGAGCCTGGAGGCTGTGTACTCCGGGGCACACACGCGTGTTAGCTCCTGACGTGAAATTCCTCTCGTCACTCCTTTCTATCTCTTTCTCTATCTCCTTCACACCGACTATCTGTCTGTCCGTCTCTCGCTCTTCCGCTCTTTGTAAATACGTAAGGAATAAAAGATGCTTGCCGGTGAATGAACGAGACGAGGCAGGTTGAAAAATTGTAATTGGAGCAAACATAGCGATGGCTGATGCCCGAGCATAGACCGCGGTGACGAGAGACGGAGAAACGCCAATAGTGATGGAGTGATGGATTGGAGGAGCGGTGGACTCGGCTTACTTTTTCTTTTCTTCATTCCTTTGTAACTATTCAGTGATTGTTGAATTCAGCTGTGATATTTGAAATGGTTTGCAAATGAGACGATTTTGGGATTAGACAGCTCGACAGCTGGTTTGATACAGCGGAACTGTTTATTTTTTCGAAATTTTATGTCTGTAGTGATCTAATTTTAACACTCAATATTGATATTCCACGCGAGAATGCGGAAATATAAGTTTTATTTATAAAATATTGTTTTATTGAAAAATTTAAGTTTTATTTATAAATGTTAGTTTGATTAAATATGTTTACATTGAGTGTGCTTGTTTTCGTGATTTTCTCCAGTGAGACCTGTCGAAGGGGTTGCGCATCAAACTCCAAACATAATCAGCTGCGTGTGTTCCATTTTCACTGATACCTATTTTTCATGATTTTTATGGCTTGGTGGAAGCGTTCTCCTTGCTTCTCACTGAAGAAACCAAAATTATATGCGAATTTATTTTTATCCATTATTTTTATCCCGAAATGAGAAAACAAAAGCTCTTTTCAGAAAATCTGTAAACGTTTTTCTATATTACTGGATATCATACTCTCCGCATATATAAAAAAAATGTAGTATGGTAGTTCGAACAAGCTTATCTTCGCTTTGCTACCGTCGGCATACCACTGAATGAATTTATAACAGCAAATAATAAATAGGAGAAAAAAAATCTTAATTGATCTGCTTACTATGAAACTTAATAACATAGTAATTTGAAATAATGGTTGGTATAGGGCTCACCAGTAGTCACTTGACAAAAAATCATACGAACTTTACCGGCACCAAGAATTGACTTCGTTGTTGTTGACTTATGATATTATTTCCAGCAATGAAGATAGCAAAGATTCGAACGAAGGTAGAATCCGACAACAAGTTTTTGTAGTTACTTTTATTTATTCGATTACGCGACTTTTCGGCTGGACATACCTGAAGAAAAAATTGTTCGAGCGTTTTTTGGTACTGCGAGATCTGCCGATGAAATTGGGCAATTAGAAAAAAGAACATTGTATTCCGATCAGGCAAACGTCAACGTTATCATCGTTCCTCAAGGAGGTTGGAGTGTAAGCCACAATTCAAGATAAAAATTTTCAAAATAGATACGTTATTGACTAGACTATACGGAGTCTTGAAGAATTTTTTTAAATTTTTTCATCACCAAACTCCAGTGACAAAAAATAGTTTAATGTATGTGATTTTACGTGCAGTTAGATGGGCAAAACGTTCACGCTACGGGTGATGTAACATTTTTGGCTACTTAGCACCGAGATGAACCATTTCTAGCAACGGATTAACGCACACTAATCCTTTGTAAACATTTACGAAAAAAAACCCATCTTGCCCATCGTAAACCATATATATTCAATATTGACCCGTAAAGGTTCAATCAAGTTCCGTCGAGGTTCGATGAAAAATTACGAATCTCGGCTGGTGAATGTATGACGCTGAAGTTTGCATCCTTGGGATGCAACGAACGTATTTTTTTTCCTTCCGTTTCTTCAATTTTATTATAATCTATTTTTTTTCATACATTGATATCGTGGATCCCTTACGAGGATAAGAAAAAAACCGTTTGAGTGTTTTGCGTACCCTAAATCGGGGTAAAAAAACGTGAGCCATAGAAGGAAAATTAACTTTCGTTGCATTCCCACGATGCAAAATTCAACATCATGGCGAATGTAGAGCACTGCTGCCAAACTCAATGTCCGCGAAGTTGTATTTCGGCAACACTTAATATCAACTAATCGTAATAATAAACATCGTGGCAAAAATAGGCATAATTATAAATGACTCAAAGTATCGTTCTGAGTTGCATAAAACATTCGTTGACGCAGTTTTTTCATAATAATCATCGATAATGTTATACTTTTTCGAGTTGCACAACATTTTTTCGCAACATTTTTTCTTATTTACGTATATAAAAATGTAAATATTCATAATTTTGCCCTTTAATGATATATTTTATGAAAAAAACTAGCACCTGCAGAATAAATCTATACCTCTCATGTATTTTTTGAGTTTCATTGAAATAAAAATTCATAAAACGTCATTTGACTCAACCGGACCATTCCAACATCCTTAAGATTTTTACGAATCGTCAGTTCGGAGGATTCACTTCCGATGCAAAGATCTCGTCGTTCAATCGCTGAGACTGCTTGTTTCCTTGCAACGTTAATTCATACTCGCAATTATGCGGGTCGCACGCTGGCGGCGAACATTTGCCACTCGAATGCGGGTTACTTGACTGGGATACTATTCATTTTTTTCTCTTCTACTTTTTCGTTTCTTCTCGCGCTTCCAACGAAAACGCTGCCCAGGACATGGATTCGTTTCGATCCGAGGAACCGTCTCAATTGTTTGTCATACAATGTAACGCAATGTATCTTTGAGTTGACATGGCGCGCGACATCTCCCATGTACCACAGATTGCCCTCACTGTGCAGACCACCACCTTTTTGCGCTCTCAGGCATCAGGAAAAGTCGTTTGTTTGAATCAGATAAACATCATTTTGAGGCTTAGCCTACCAACTTCCCGAGCAGAAATTTGTTCATGGTGAAATCCGGACCGGATCAGGCTGCCACAATAGCAAATCTGGGCCGAGTCAGGCAAATTTAGTCCGGCCCTGATCAGGGATGTAACGCTTTTGCCAATTCAGGTCCGGATCAGGCACCTTATCAGGCTCTGATCAGGCGCTTCATCAGGCCCGGATCAAGCAACTTATCTTGTTGCGGATTACGAAATCTATGTATACTTATCCATGCGAGTCGGCAACGTTCAACATGTGGCAAGTAAAAAAACGGAAACAATTAAAACATGCTCATTGGTATCTGTCGATCGGAAAATGGTGTGTTTGGATACGAGCAACAACGACACGGAAGAAAAGATCTGCGTGATGTCTCTTCTCCACTGATAACAGAAAAAAAATACGAGGTTCGTTTCGCATTAAATATATTACAAAATATAAAATTTAAGAGAATAAAAATACGTATATATTTTAAAAAATGCCTTTCTAGACTGACTGTATGGTTGTGCATTACAATCAATCGTAAAAAATTGATTAAATTGTTCTTTAAACTAATAGTAATCTCTATTTTATCATTTTATTGCCAATATTTTAGCTTGTCCGGCGCAAATCAGGAGTGCCTGGTCAGGGCGCCTTATTAATGCCTGATAAGGCTCCTATCCGGCGCAAATCAGGCGGGCCTGATCAGGGCGCCTTATTAATGCCTGATAAGGCTCCTATCCGGCGCAAATCAAGCGTGCCTGATCAGGGCGTTTTATTGATCCCTGCTCAGGCCCCTACCCAGGTAGGAATTGACGATGAAAAAAGGGCTCGCCAAGCTCTGAAACAAGGCTCACATTTTTTAATTCAGGCTGAGCACCAGCCTGATTTCAGGCCTAGCTGAACCTCTGAATGATAACGCGGTTTCAGGCTCTTGCACACAGGCTTGACCAAAGGCTGGTAGAGAAGACTGTACTAAGCCTGAAACGACGAAACAACAAGGCTCAAAACGAGCTTTAATGAAGCCTTCACGAGCATTTATGACCAGGCTTTTCCCAAACTCTTTCCGAGGCTATATGAGGCCTGTTTTTAGTTTTCTATATTCTACATTGGGGTAAATTTAATAAATTTGTAAAGAATTCATTTCATTTATTATATGTATTTATTATTTGTTATATTATTTGTTACAAAATATATATAAAAAATATTTTTAAAAACAATACTTTATTTTATTGCGTACTTTTATTTTCGTATATACTTTTTTGTGTACCTCATGAATATCGATAAGAGCATATGTTTAAATGTTCTGAGCTGCCTCCTTCGCTTTCGTTTTTCGTGCCTTCGCGACAAATTTATTGCTAAATTTATTGCTAAATTTTTTGCTAAATTTTTTTTTTCATAAAAGTACAGAAAAAATATTATTTTAAACTTATTTTATTTTATCACAACCTGAAACAAGCCTGCATCCAGCCTTGATTTTTCAGCCTCAAAATTTACCGGCTGAATAAAGCTTGAAATAACCCTGAGTTTAGGCTAAGCAGCCAGTCTTGGTTCCAGGCTGCTCCAAACGATGCAATGAAACCTGGGCCAGGTCTGTCTCACTCAGGCTCGGTGAAACAAGGCTCGCACAAGCTTGTTTCCATCGTCAGCCTTTTGATTTCCTACCTGGGTATCTGGCTCAAAGAAGGCGTGCCTGATCAGGGCGCCTTATTGATCCCTGATCCGGCCCTGATGGATCCTCAGGCAGCCGGATTAGATTTCTGCTCGGGTTGATGTCTAACGGAATTGTGTGTTTACTCCAACTGAGGGTTTTAATCGATCACGATTAGCTTCGAGGGAAATCGTGTTTTTCACTGTAGTAAAAGTCGATTTTCTTTTTTTTTTTCGTTTACTCTAATACAATTATACAGACTTTTTTTGTTCACTTTAAGGCATCTGCACAAACTCAGGGCTCAAAATGACAGAGCGATTTTCGAGATTTTTTTCTGATCTGAGTATTGGAATGAGGAGGTCGGGATTTTACACACAATTAATACATAGTCTTGCCCAGCATAAGTTTTTTTTCTAATTCAAAAATATTTCTAAAAAATGAAGCTATTATTATTCAAACATAGTGCCGCCATTGCTGTATGACCGATCGGTGGAGGTAACTAGGGTTCTTATGCGCCCGCCTTTAAGGCGTTACCCCCAATTGTAGCGCACAAAAAAGGCCTTTTTCATGAATTTTTTTAAAGAAAACTACAAAACTTTTTTAATCGATCAATATACCATCTTAAAGAACACATCTTGAAGAACTTTCAGTAATTTTTTTATTGAAAAATATTACATTGTTTAGTGGCAAATGGCCGTCAATGAAATAATGTTTTTATATACACGGTTTGCGGTGACCAACATTGCGGCGAAGTGGATCATCTGAAAAAAAAAAAATGCGGATGGATTTAGTCAAATATAAGTATAAACTAGTCTTTAGTCGAACGATTTTAAAAAATATTCATTTTTCACAAAATGGCGGACAGTCAAAGTTAATGGTTCGATTTTAACGAAAAAAAACGGCCGTTTTTTGTCTATAAAACGGCCATTTTTTTTTCGAAAAAAAAAAATCGAATGATTAAAGACTACATTTTTATGTATTAAATAAGCCTGCAAAATTTCAAGAAGATCGGTTCATTAGTGTTCGAGTAATCTTGGTCACCGACTTCAGAAATGCCATTTTGAGAAAAACGCGTTTAAAGTTTCAATTTCAGTTTACACGAAGAAAATATTTTTGTTTGTAAACTTACATAGAGTCATCTATTCCAGGCCCATACAGAAGTTATTCTCAGATACTTATACTTCAAAAAAATGCAATAAAAAAAATCGATTTTTTCAAAATCGCAAGTGGGCGTAACCCCTTAAATATTAATAATAATTCAGGGGTTGATCTGAGACCCACACATGCTTATATCAATCGACTCAGAATTTCACCCCCGACCCCCATTTCAGGGAATGCACTCAATTCTGGGACAGCCTGTGTGTGTGTGTATGTCTATATATATACATACTGGGAAAAAAATCGTTTAACCATCCAAAATTCAGTTGGTTTAACAAAATTGTATCTTTAAATACGTTCAACTTGATTCTTGATTGGCATAACAAAACAGTATAGTTGGACAGTAAACAAAGATACATTTAAACCATCTGCTTATTTAGCATGTCTGATCAACTGTTAAAACAACAAAATTTCGAGACAACAAAATGCATTTTGCACATTCAACGATTCTTTTTCCTCAGTGTATCTGTCGGTTGTACCCCCCCGTTTAATTGATCCAACCAAACCATTTCTCGGAGTACGCTGTTCCGCTCTTTCCTTGCCGCTCTCTTTTATCTTCATTATCACAGCACTTCTCATTATTACTCAATCTCGCAATTTTTTCGGGAAAAACCTTTCCCCTCCCCAACGCTATTCCCCCATCGCTCTACAACGATAACGTAATTGCGCATATTAGCTTTTCGACGTTTCTCCACGGACAGCTCTTTCCGGATAACACGCGGGAAAGACGAGTCATACATGTACAGGAGAGGTCGATAGACCGAAACATCGTCCCAACGCGCGCGCACACTCTTCGAAGCACGCGTATACGTTACTCCCCCGCAAACTTGACGAAATTCCGCGGTCCGTTTATTTCTTCGTAGAAGTAATCGCCAATCTGAATAGATAGAGGGAAAAGAGCGAGAGAGAGAGAGAGGGAGGAGTTTATATCAGCTACTGTGATACTGCTCTCTCGTGCGCTCCCGATCGCCGTCAGTTGGTTCAGTTACCAAGCAATTTTGCCCTCGACTAAACACTCCGGAGATTCTTCTCTATGGGCGCATACAAAGCACGCCTGTGTGTATGTGTGTTCACGCTCGTATGTGTAAAATAATGACAGGCTCTTTCCTCAGGGCTGCAACATCCACCGCATCCAGAAAGTTCGAGGATCCCAACATCCTGCTGGCTTCTTCTATTTGAACGCACTGGCTCGTCCGGAGCACCAAATAGAGACAAACGAGAATGATGAAGCTGTTGTTTTTTTTGTTGCGTTTCAAAGTTTTTGTGACTTTTTTTCGTGCCACGTGAAATTGCACTGCAAATGTAATTGCCACGCGTTTCAAAGTCAATCTTCCGTGCCACGGTTTTTGTAACCCGCTCCTTTGTACGGGTCCGTTTTACGGAGCACTAGAATCGCTATGACGACACTTGCAGCTGGAGGATCACGTTGTTGCTGTTGTTGCTGAAGGTAGTCGGCCGTGTACGCGGCCAAGTTTTTCTCGCTACTTCTTTGCTGGGATGGAAAACTTTTGCGGCTGTAATGGTGCACGAAGCGTTCGATAAAGTGATCTCGCCAAAAAATTCACTGCCGGTGATTATATTATCAAGCGCGGTTATCGAGTTGAAGGGACGCGTTGCTGCCCGAATAGAGGGAGTTTCGCGTTTTTACACACTTTTATGCATATATAGACATCCACCCACACACACGCACACACACACCGACTGGCATACGTACATTTGTGTACTTATTACTTACCTTCGCGGACGTCCCGAGCAGAAATTTGTTCAGGGTGAAATCCGGACCGGATCAGGCTGCCACAATAGCAAATCCGAGCCGGGTCAGGCAAATTTAGTCCGGCCCTGATCAGGGATGTAACGCTTTTGCAAATTCAGGTCCGGATCAGGCACCTTATCAGGCTCTGATCAGGCGCTTCATCAGGCCCGGATCAAGCAACTTATCTTGTTGCGGATTACGAAATCTATGTATACTTATCCATGCGAGTCGGCAACGTTCAACATGTGGCGAGTAAAAAAACGGAAACAATTAAAACATGCTCATTGGTATCTGTCGATCGGAAAATGGTGTGTTTGGATACGAGCAACAACGACACGGAAGAAAAGATCTGGGTGATGTCTCTTCTCCACTGATAACAGAAAAAAAATACGAGCTTCGTTTCGCATTAAATATATTACAAAATATAAAATTTAAGAGAATAAAAATACGTATATATTTTTAAAAAATGCATTTCTAGACTGTCTGTATGGTTGTGCATTACAATCAATCGTAAAAAATGGATTAAATTGTTCTTCAAACTAATAGTAATGTCTGTTTTATCATTTTATTGCAAATATTTTAGCTTGTCCGGCGCAAATCAGGCGTGCCTGATCAGGGCGTTTTATTGGTCCCTGCTCAGGCCCCTGTCTGGCTAAAAAAAGGCGTGCCTGATCAGGGCGCCTTATTGATCCCTGATCCGGCCCTGATGGATCCGCAGGCAGCCTGATTAGATTTCTGCTCGGGGTTGAGTATGGGGTTGAAGTTTGCATCGCTGGAATGCAACGAAGATTAATATTTCTGAACTCCCTTAAGGGGTTTTCTCACTTTAGATGCTAAAAAAGGCTATTTTCATGAATTTTTTGATAGGTTTGTATTATAGATATTGATCTAAAAGTTGTTACACTTAATAAATGCACTTTCGAAATACATTTTTAAAAATTTTCAATTTATTTACGTCACGATTTATAGATGAAAATGGTAGTTAAAAAATGTCCTAAAAAAATTGCTGTTGATGTAATCTCGGAGATGGATCATCCGAAACAAAAAAATCAACCGATTTTAGTTTCAGTATGTTAATGGCTATATCGCATATCAGATGATTTTTGACATACGCAAAAATAACGAAATGGCGAACATATTTCGAAAAAAAACAACAACAAAACGCGTTTTTTCCACCATTTTTGGCAACAAAAAGTAAATATTAAATTTTTTTTTAAATCCTTGATATGCGCTATAGCTATAGTTGTAAAGAATATGCGGTTAAAATTTCATAAGGATCGGTTCGGTAGTTCCGAAGATTTTATCAATGAGCTGTCGAAAAAACGTTGTTTTGAGAAAAACGCGTTTAAAGTTTGTTTGGGTTACATAAATATTTTTTTTAAATGTATTTCGAAAGTGTATTTATTAAGTGTTACAATTTTGATATCAGTATCTATAACATAAACCTATCAAAAAATTCATGAAAATAGCCTTTTTTAGCGTCTAAAGTGAGAAGACCCCTTAATGTATTTTAGCAGTTTTTGCTTACGAAAATTGTTCAGCCATTTTTAAAGATATGTATTTAGCGGTCCACGATATGCATGTGCAAAAAAAGATCTATAATAATAAAAATATGAAAAATCAAATGTAAAAACGAATTTTCGTTGCATTCCAACGATGCAAACTTCAACAACATACATTCAACAACATAAGGCCGAGACCAAATTAGTTGTTCCAATATTAATTATTTAATCGTTGTACCCAAGTTTCTTCAGTTCGGGAAACCTTTGAATTTTGTGTTTTCAAGGGCTTGCAAATGTTGGAATTTTTGAAAATATCGATTTTTAGTTTTCGACGCATTCTCAAAATATAACATTTCTCTAAAAAAATAATCTCTGAAAATTTCAAGTCGATCCATTCAAAATTGAGGGAGTTGTGGGCGTTTAGAGGAAGGTTCTCCGCAAACCGGCGAACTTTAGAGGCGTTTTTCACAAAATGACTTTTTCAAAATGGGTGACCACGATATCGCAAAAATCAGTGCACCAGTCAACTTCAAATGTTGCAAGCTTCTTTTACATATCAAAAAGCAGCGATTGAACGAAGGGATTTTCTTTTCGATCCGTAGTTTTACTTTATCAACGAAAATAGATGGATAGTTTGCAACGTTGGAATGAAACGAAAATTTGGTTTAATTTCGGATTTTCATTATTATCCAAAATCATACCTTGCAGATGTAGGCTGTAGATCGCTGAATAAGAATCATAAAAGTCAGAAAGAAACTTCACCGTCATGCAAATAGAGCGTTTTTTCCACTGAAAATTGATACTTTTACTTTGGACTGCGATCCTTTTTTCAAAAATCAATATTATATTAAATCCTTCGTCCAAGCACTAGATAATTTCATGCAAAAACCGAAAGCGTTTGATTTTTTATTACGGCTGATTTGTTTCCGAGCAGTGGTCATCGCGAAGGACGTTTTTCAAATAGCGGTCTGCAAAAACCATTATTTATACATTTTTTACAATACATCAATTGTAAAAGATACTTGAAACCATACTCTTTAAGGGGTTATATACAGTCAGGAGGCCCATAAAGGTCGATTTTTCAAAAAAAAATCTTGAGAAGACCTTTAAATCTATTAACGTAAAAATTTGTACACATATTATGGTAACCTTTAGCTGTATTTTTAACATTTTTTATTTGTAAAAATAATTATTTTGAAAGCTGCTATAGCTGATCTCCGGGAGCACCTCTAAAAAAGGCGATTTTCGGCGAGCACGATATCTCTGGACTGGATCATCTAAAATGAAAAAACCAAAAATATTTCGTTAATATAATGGATTATCTTGTAATTGGTCGAAGGAATAAGGAAAATAATAATTTTTGATAAAGTGGCGGCTTCTCAATAAAAAAAATTGTTTTTGGACAAAATTTTAGGCCTTAAATTGTTTATAAAATGGAAAATGTTTATCGGTGAGAAAAAACCTTCGATTAGTTACTAAAAAATATACTTGAAAAGATTGTGTTAAAATTTGGGACTGATCGGTTCAGCCGTTTTCGAGAAATCTTGCTCACCGACTTTAATAACACAGTTTTGAAAAAAAACGCGTTTAACGTTTCAAAAGCACTTTCGAATGCTCTGATACGTCATTACAAATGTGCGTGTGACTCCGAGAATATTCGCCGGACTGACAACAAATTTTCTGTGTGTGTACTCAAAAATATGCACATTACGAAAATAATTTTTTTTTTAATGGATTTTTCGACAATGTTTCCTGTATATAACCCCTTAATGTAATAAAAAAGAATTCCAAAACCTGTACACGTTTTTCCAGAAAGAATTCAAGGAAACTCCTTCTTTTCCGGCCACGAGCTAGATGTGACTGGTTGAAGCGATTACATCTGACTTGGAATTTATATTTCGGATAAGCAAAATAACGATCTCGAATGAATATTTGATTTTCGAATCTCTATCCCTCCCTCGAGTTTCATGATGTTGAATTAAATTTCACCCACGGCCAAAATATCTATTTTTCTACGCAGCTTAATTTAAAAATTTCATATTCATTTATTTTTCAATTTAAAATAATTTTGTAGATTTTATTTTATTTGATGCTCTTTATCGGACCGCCGCGACAACATTCGGCTACGACCTTTATTCGGTTTCCTTACAAAGGCGATCGCGATCTGGTCGCGCTGTATTATGGCGAGCCCTATTAGGGCAGCCGCCTTGAGCCCTCAGAGGCCCTGAATTTCATCGGAGCTGCGCTGACAATTTTCCGTGTGGGTGTGCTTGAACATGTGTATAGAAACAGATAAAAGCTACGTCGGGATAAAAATAACAGCAACTCTGGAGAGACATTCTCTGTTCAGTTATCTCGGGAGCATTTGATGACTCCGCGACGCGGATGTTTCGGTTCTGCTTGGTTCTTTTTTCCCTCAGTGCAACGCAAGTGTTTTTTTTTCTACTTCAATTTCTCACAGCCGATTTCAGCCACGAAAATACATCGACGATTTTTCAACATTCTTGTTCGGAGATCTACAAGCTTGCCATCAAAATCGGTATGATAATAAAAACAAGGGAGACAAAGAAAAACAAAAAAGAAATACTCTTGCATTTCGACTATGCAAACTCCGTGGTCTTTTCGCATGACATTCTTGTATTTTGGTGATTCCCTGTTCTCTCTTCGTTTCATTCTTTTATCGTTTTCTCCGATCGTCTCGAACAATTTTTCGTGGGCGAATCGCCTCTGGGAGATTTTGCTCACGGTCGGGCGTAATACTGTCAAGGAACGTCAATTGAGTGACCGCCTTCGATTTTGTTGAAACTCATATATGTGATAAAGCATTGAATTCTACGAGACACATTTTTTTCATCGGACAAACGGTTTTAAGAGGTGAAACCACCCCTTAAAAAAATACTTGTCACTCCACGATTTAATTTTTTTTGTATACTTCTATAGTGGATTTTTCATCGCTTTACATTGCTGGGTAAAAAGTAATTAAATCAGCAACTAACAATTACAATTCCTACTGTAATCGATAAGTTTATGACTTTGTACACATTACTTGAGCAATTAAGTACCTAGTGCAATTTAACTCAAATTCTATGTAAACTTCAAACGCGTTTTTCTCAAAACTGCATTTTCGAAATTGGCGTGCAGAATTACTAAACACTATAAAGCCGAATAATTGAAACTTGGTATAAATATTAATAACATTGCGACCTTGTACTTTGAAAATTAGAAAAATTAGAAAAAAAACCTATTTTGAATCCAAATATTATAGAAGTTTTGCGTGAAATGATTTTTTTTTTTTGTAAATACTTGCCATTCTCTCAAATTTGCATTTTCTTCATTTTAATTACTGTCAAATAGACATGTTCGAACTGAAACATTTTTTGAAATTTTTTGCACATTAAAGTCTACGGTAAGCTAGACTGCACGCCGATTCGCATCTCCCGCGGCACCCTTGCTGTAACACTCTGCCACAGCTTCGCGATTTTGATGATAAATTATTTAAAAAATTGTTTTGCATACTCATATATACTATTAAGGCGTTACCCCCACTTGTTGTGTTTTTCATGAATTTTTTAAAAGAAAACTACAAAACTTTTTTAATCGATCAATATACCATCTTAAAGAACACATCTTGAAGAACTTTCAGTAATTTTTTTATTGAAAAATATTACATTGTTTAGTGACAAATGGCCGTCAATGAAATAATGTTTTTATATTCACGGTTTGCGGTGACCAACATTGCGGCGAAGTGGATCATCTGAAAAAAAAAATACGGATGGATTTAGTCAAATATAAGTATAAACTAGTCTTTAATCGAAGGATTTTAAAAAATATTCATTTTTCACAAAATGGCGGACAGTCAAAGTTAATGGTTCGATTTTAACGAAAAAAAAACCGGTCGTTTTTGGCTATAAAACGGCCATTTTTTTTTTCGAAAAAAAAAATGGAGCGATTAAAGACTACATTTTTATGTATTAAATAAGCCTGCAAAATTTCAAGAAGATCGGTTCATTAGTGTTCGTGTAATCTTGGTCTCAGAAATTTGGACTTCAGAAATGCCATTTGAGAAAAACGCGTTTAAAGTTTCAATTTCAGTTTACACGAAGAAAATATTTTTCTTTGTACATTTACATAGAGTCATCTATTCCGGGCATAAAAAAACTGCACTTCAAAAAGTGCAATAAAAAAAATCGATTTTTTCAAAATCGCAAGTGGGGGTAACCCCTTAAACTATACCTACAGTTTGATAGATGTAGAACAATTATTTCTTAGTTTAAAAAATCCCTCAAGATTGCTTACTATTTTTCCGTCTAAATGTATATCCCGGCTCAAGTGATGTTCGTTGTGAGCGATCCTTCGGAAAAGTGATGCCGGGGGTCGATTCGTTGCACCGTGTACTGTCAGAATCGGTAGCGCTGCTACGGAAACCGCGTTCGCAGCATGACGCGGTTCGTACACACTTACACTTGCTATACGTGTAAATTTATTATCTCTAGTACAGACGCTTCGCGTCTCGTCTTCCGCTATTAGCATCACAACCCGATCTCCCACTCGTAACTTCTCTGCTCCGGGACCCCTCGTTTCACTCTGCAGACTCTTTCTCCTGCTTAGCCCGTTTCTCTGCTCCTCCGCGTTTTTTCCCCCCGGCATCCTCATTCTCCCTCTTTCTTCTTTCGTCCTCCTTCTCATCCTCATGCGCCTCGTCGTTTTCTCCTCTTCACCTTCATTTCTTGCTCTTGCTCCCTCTTCTCGTCCCACTGCCATTTCTATTATTCTTCTCTTTTTTTCTCCTTCCATTTCTATAACTCCTGATCCCAAAAAGAAGATGACGTTGATGTTCGCAACGTTGGAACGCAACGAAAATTAATTCTTTTGACTCAAATTGTGAAAATAGCTCAAACGCTGGGTATTCTTGTTAGAATTTTTAAGACCTCAATTTGAGAAAAAAAGGCTTTGAAAAATGATAAAAATAAAGAAATGAGAAATCAACACCAAAAAATCGTTGCGTTCCAACGATGCGAAATTCAACGTCAAAAAAGAAGGGTCAGACAAAGGATAGTCTGGGTCTTCTTTTTGGGTTGTTGGGGATTTTCTTTCCTTTTCCTTCTGGGTATTTTGCCCTCTTCCTTATTCTGTTCCTCCCTCCCTTTCTATCTTCCTGGCTGTTTTCTCTGCTCCTTTTGGGTTCCCTTCTCCTCTGCTACGGTTTCTTCTTTGCTTCTTTTGCCCCTGGGCCTTCTTCTTCTACTCTATCTCCTCCAGTTTCCTCTTTTCCATTTTGTGGATTTTCTTCTACTTTCTTCTTTCTTCTTGAACTTCTCTCTTCCTCCCAGTTTCTTTCTCCCTACTCTTGGTTCTTCTTCTCTGCATCTCATGGTATTTCCTCTTTCCACCTGGTTCTTATCGTTCTTCTTCCGTTTCTCTTTTTTCCACCTTACTTCTGGTCCTTCTCCTCCTCTTCCCTCTTCCAGTACTGCTCTCTCAGTTCCTTTTTCCCTTTCTGTTTCTCGTTCTCCACTCTTCCTATTTCTACTGTTTCTTCGTTTCCGTTCCCGGTCCTTCTGGGCAACCTCCTGATTCTTCTCCTTCCTGATTCTTTTCACATTTCTGCTTCTTCCCGTTCGGCTTCCTCTCCCTCCGCTTCTCACCTCCTCTTCCTCCTCGTCCTTCCGGTTCTTCTTCTCGTCGTCTCTTTTTCCTCTACCTTCTCAGCTTTCTTCACCGCGCTATCGCCCTCTGTGTCATTCGCTATCGTATCTCCCGTGTGTATTCGTCTTTCATATCTCGAGCGCGTTATCTGACCACCGCTATCGCAAAGCGCGCTGTATGTGCAACGGTTCGACGCGCCCGTACCGCAGCCACACAGCTGCAATATTGCCTCTGTCCCTCGTTTTCTCCTCGACCTACACTTGTCGCGTGCATATTATCATTTCGCCGCTGTCTCCTATCATTTGTGTCTCTCGTGCGCCGAGATTCCCCAAGCTTCGCGTTTCGCAGCTTCGACAAAACTTTTCGAGGCTACCACGGCCATTGGCATTTCACTCGCCCGTGGACAAAAGGAATCGCCTGACGATCCTGCGGCTGCGATCAATATTATCGATTACCAATATGTCGTCGTGCCGGGAACTCGCGTTTTCCATCGCCACCAAATCTTTTCACCGCTCAATCGATACGGAAGTTGGCAAAAATGTCCCCACCTACCGCGGTGAACACACGTTGCTCGGTCAACAGCAGCTCACCCGGCGACGCCATCTCCACGCGCTATTTTTACCATCGAGCACGGGCGTGTTTCGTACCGGTTCCTTCCACCGCTTGCGGTGCGGTCGAAGGACAAATTGGAAAATCGTGTTCGTCGATACGTCTGGGAAGCACGCTTCGTTCGTAAGCGCCCATTCGTCAATGGCTTTCCAATCGTCTTGTACACCGATGCGGTTCTTCTCGTTTGTATTTATATCGCCACGTGGAACATGGTGATCTGCGACAATTTTCATGCGTTGCGCTCCGAATCTTTTGGCTGAACAGCAACTTGGCGATCGATCAATTTTCGGGAACCAAATAAAACGCTGGTTAAACAAAAAGGACGGATAGTGAAAGAAATCCTGTAATATCAGAAGCGAAACCGCGTATACGGCAGCGTGAGTATATAATAATGCAAAGCGGAGGTAGAAAGAGCAAGGGAGACAGAGAGAGAGAGAGAGAGAGAGAGAGAGAGAGAGAGAGAGGCAGAAAGGGGCCCAGAGGCAGAAAGAGAAAGAGAGGGTGACGGAGAGGGAAAAAGAGGCGAGAGAGAGAGTAAGAGAGAGTACGGCAGGAGCAAAGCCAGAAGGAGCGGGAAGCAGGCAGCCTTGGTTTGCGGAGGCACTGGCCAAGGCACCCATTGTCCGCGCGCCGTCTCTTGTTACGAGACGAGACGAGCCCAGCACACGGTCTCTTCAGGTCTCGTATGCCCGAAGAGAGAGAGAGAGAGAGAGAGAGAGAGAGAGAGAGAGAGAGAGAGAGAGAGAGAGAGAGAGAAGAGAGAGAGCACGCTGAAGGATAGAGGCAGAACTCGCCAGGCAAACGAACCCACAGCTAGACGGAGAAGAACTTGAGAGAACAAGGGAGTAAGGTAAAAGAGAGGGAGGGAGAGAGAGAGAGAGTGAGAGAGAGAGAGAGAGGCAGCGGTCAAACGAGCGGACCCAGAGCAGGTCCCGGGCTTCTTTCCAAGCACCTCTTGTTTCTCCCTTTCGTTTCCTCTGCTCTCGCCAAGGGGCAGAGAGGGAGGGGCCCCAAAAGAGGCAACGCTACATGGAAGACGAGGAAGAAAGAGCCGAGACGTGTAGGACGAGAGCGGAAGAGAGGAGAAAAGAGGGTTCCCAAGGAGGCGAGTAAAAACCAAGAGTGTTGTACGGTTCTTGAGGCCCCAAGGCAATGGGTCTTTGCCTCTGGGTCCTCTCTGCTTCCCCTGTCAGGAATTTCGTGCCAGAGAGGAAGAGCGAGACAGTCAGAGACAGCGAGAGGGCGAGAGAGAGTGAGAGAGCAACGACAGACCGTCGTCTTCTCGCCGGGTTACTCTCGCCCCATGTCTTGACCTTTGCCCGTATACCCAAAATTCACGAAGAAAACTCTCGCCGGATGCCCACATCGTACCCTCTCGTCCCTTCTTGACCCCCCCCCCCCCGCTTTCTCGAATTTATAACTTATAACTCACTGCGTCGTTTATCTCGTAATTCAGATTGCCACTTTAAGTTATTCCGGACTCTCTCTCCCCCCCTTCCTTCGCCTGTCTCATGTGGCCAAGTTATTTGGAATAGGGTAATGCTGCTGATAACCGCTTCGTAATAATTGCTCGGACCAAGCTGTTTCTCCGTATAAGCATATTCGAGCCACGTACGGTGTATGTCCGGGACGGATGTTTATGCAGTCGCGCGAATTACGACGAGATGTACATACTATAGAACGGGATACACTCGCGCCGGTTCTATACCGTGCCTTCCATGTATATCGTTTACCTTCTACAAGCATATATATATATATATATATATATATATATATATATATATATATATATATATATATATATGAGAAAAGATGATTTTTAAGATATTCCACTTCGAGGACACACCGTCCCCACAGTAGCCACTCGTCCCCGTTTTCCACATCACGTAAACCCCAACGAGTCGAATATCACCTTTGTGTTAGAGTAAGTATATTCACACGAAGGTCATTTCAAGGACATCTTGTCGGCTAAATCAACGATGAGAGAAAATTGCGTACCGTCCTCAAAACAGCCGGATGTGATAGCCATTTTTTTATGTGAAGGAAAACACTGTATATGAATATGTGTGAGTGTGGACGTGTGTGTCACATCGACAGTCACACAATTATACGCGGGTAGAGGCAGGTCTCCCCAGGGGGGCACGTCAGGAATCCGCAGGGCCCATTACGCGAGGGTGCGCCCGCGCGGACTTCTCCACGAGGCCCCGACAACCATATTTATATGAACACTGCGCGTCCGACCTTTATGTGACACGCGAAATCCGTTTATCTAGTTCAATAACTATACACAGTCGTCAAATGTAATTTTATATCGCTCCTGAATCGGTAAGTGTTTTTGGACTTGTTTCGTTTTTTTTGAGAGTTTCAATCGTTTGATTTTGACAGGAAGGAGGTACAGAGAAGAAAAGACGTTGCAAGAGAAAGAGAGCGATAGAGAGAAATTGATGGATTGATTGATTGATTAGATTTATTTATGCTTCGGTTATATTTAAAGCCAAATTAATGACATAAAATTCTTAATATGAGAGAGGGGGGGATCGGAGTCATTGATCCTTGCTGACAATTTGATCTGCACGTGTGTGTGTGTATACGGGGTATTCCAGCTCAACGTGCAAGGAAAGCCTGCGAGAACGATCTCTCCGATTTCGATTAAATTTGGCACGCTTGTAGAATGCGTAAAAATAGGCGACACGTATTTTTTTATATCTGCGGAACTCGATTTTTAAGGGGTGAAACGCACCCCCGAAAATTAGGGTGTTTTTCGTTTTTCGTCGATAACGTTATCGTTCTTATCTCCAATGCATAGTACACGAAAAAATAAATATTGTTGCTATTTAAAAATTTTTCATACCTCGTACCGTTGGAACGTTATTGACGAAAAACGAAAAACGCCCCGATTTTCGAGGGTGCGTTTCTACCCTTAAAAAACGGGTACCGCGGATATAAAAAATACGTGTAGCCTATTTTTACCCATTCTACGAGCATGCCAAATTTCGTCGAAATCGGAGAAATCGACCTCGCAATCCTTGTTAGACAACTATGTCCCTCACCATTGTTGATTATTATAGATTTTCATAGTGGAAAGCCTCACACTTGGTGCAAAAAAACACCTATGTTTCAATTTTTCTCTCTCCTTTTCAAAAGTCCCCTCGGGCTCTTTTTAAAATTCTGGACAAATTTAGATATGTTTTAAACCTGTTTTGTACATTTTTTACCGAAGCTAAGCCTCTACTTCCGATGTTTGAGATTTTTTTGTGAAATGTCGCCTTTGGGGATGATGGTTTGACAGTTTGGAAAATTCAAAGAGTACTTTTTCGGTCTTGCAAGTAACAAAAACTTCAAAAATATGGTTTCAGATGACATGCAATTTTGGTGGGATGTATATGTAAACCGAAAAAGTACTCTCCTGACTTTCAAGCTGTCGAATAATCAACCCCAAACTCTACATTCCACAAAAATAAAATATCGAATTTCAGAAGCACAAATTGAGCTTTGGTAAATAATGCACGAAACAGGTCTAAAACGTGATAAATTTTTTTTCAGCATTTTAAAAACAGCCCTTTGGACTTTTCGTTTCTTTGCGGCTACGGGAGGGTCGAGAGATTTTTTTTTAATTGCATGTTTTTTGACACCTGGAGTGAGGTCGTCCATTACGGAAATCCGTAATCAACGATAGCGAGGGAATTACATGTTTGTGGTGCGCTGGAATACCCCATATATAAAAATACGCCGCGTTAAAATTAGTACAGATCCCCCGTGTTAAAATCGGTACAGAAACGAATCCTCGTCTGTTTCGGGACTTTGTGTGTTCCGTGCACGACGAAGCAGGCTTTACCATAAATCGTCTTGTATATAGTACCACCTCGGATCGTATAATTTCTTATGGTTCGCGCTGGCAAGGACTACCGATTCTCCTGGATATGGGCAGCAATATACCTGGCGAGATATACTACGGCAGAGGGGGAAAGGGGGGGGGATTATCGCGGTGCAAAGTTGTAAAACGGAAAATGTAGCTGTATTATATGTGTGTGTGTGTGCGTTAAAAGAAAGTTACACACAAGCCAAGATTTATCGGTATCAATATTTTCACGTTTGGCGTTATTCCTCCTTTTTTATCTCGTCTCCTTCCTTCCTTCAGGATACTCGGTTGACGATCTTCAATTTTTTTTTAACAATCGATCGAATAAAAATCGAATTGAACGTAGTTTTTCTCGTCTTGTATTTTTCTTTTCTTCTTTTTTCCTCACGATTCGTGACGTCCGTATGACGTTGAAATTTGCATGGAACGCACCGAATTTTTTTGTTCATTTTATATTCCTATATGTTCATCATTGTCCAAAGTCATTTTTTGGCAAATTCAAGTCGTTAATCTCCATTGAGATTCGTAAAAACATTCAGTGAATTTCACAGCCTAAATCGGCAAAAAAATGTTTCTAACAATTTTGAGAATCAATTTTCGTTGCACTCTAACGATGCAAACTTCATATTCATGACGTCCGTGACAATTCATGATGATATTGAAGTTTGACGGTCTTAAAGTTTGCATCGTTGTAATGCAACGAAATTTTTATTTTCTTTGCTGCCACCCAACATATTTAACGAATTTACGGTGTAAAAGTTTGAAAAAATACTGAATACTGAGAGTAAAAAATTTGTCGATACGAAGTTGATTATCAGAAATACTGAATTTTCGTTGCGTTGCAACGATGCTTTCACGATGTTGTTTGCATTGTTGCAATGCAACCAAAATTCATTATTTAATTTATCAACATTATCAAATTAAAAGTCATTACCTTAAACATCTCGAAGTTTGCCTCGTTGGAACGCAACGAAAATCCTTCTTAATTATCTCATTTCTTCATTTTCACTACTATCTAAACTCTGTTGCTGCAGTTTTAGGTTATGGATCTCTAATAAGGATTTTCAAAAATATTTCCGTGACAATAGTAGCCTAAATATGTTAAAAAAAATTGGGATATACCAAGAAGAAAAATTCCTTGCATTACAACGATGCAAACTTCAATACCATGATTCATGTAGCACAACGTATGTGTGTCTATGTATATGGATACGAGCAATATGTACGCGATCCCGAAAAATTTGTTTTCCTTCACGGTTTTCATTCCGCCCGACTCTTTTTCTTCCGCTCTCTCTTAAAATTAAATATTTAAAAAATTAACTAAAATTCAATTAATTTAATTTAATTAAATTTTCTACAGAAATTAAAGAGCAACCTATCGGTTATTCTGTAATTTCAATTTCAATTTTCACTTCAATTTTTTAGTTTGTCACCGCAAGGAAGAACTGTTTGTATTTTTATTTTCATTGATTTTATCGGTAATTATTAGATAAGCAATTACCTTCTGTATACCTTCTCACCGGTGAAATATATACGTAACTTCAGTAGACAAAAACTGTATTTTTTTTTAAGTTTATGTATAAATTGCCTTGAAGTACTTGTACTAAGGCACAATAAAATCTATTTATCTATCTCTCGAGTACGCGGTAACGAAACATTCCTCGCACAAGAAGGAACAAGCATTGACGAGTAACGACGTGGACCAGGTATCTGAAAAAATGTCTGCGACCCACCGGCACATCGACCACCGGAATATGCATGTGTACCCACGCATCCAAACAATTCAGGAAAACATAGTTTGTTCGACGATTTCTCGCTAAAATTTTACCGTACAAACCATAAGAAAACGGCGTGACTAAATGCTCTTTCCCATTCCTGCACTGCACTTGTTGCACAAAGAGAGAAAAGTTCTTTCTTCGGGTGGAAGGGCGGAGGGGATAGGGCAGCGGAGAGGGAGAAGTTGCATCGGTCCCAGGGCACGAGGAGCGGAGGGGGGGGGGGGTAGAACTTTCAGGGACAAACTAAATTCTGGGATGCTCCGGGTCTCTCACAGTGGGCCCGTGAGCGATATAGGCAACTGTATATATTGCTTTTCCTTTGATTTCTTTTAGTTCGTGTTGGACCCCCCGTGTCGAGGCCCATGAGACTGGACACACAAACGTGCATTTCTATTGACGCGAGAGTGGGCTCGCACGGGGTTAGAAAGAAGCAACGAAAGCGAGAGAGAGCGAGAAAGAGAGAGAGAGGGGGGGATGTTCACCAGAGCCACTCTGGTCTTTGCTTGGAATCTGTACGTTCTGCTTAGCTATACATGTGAGTTTGTGTGCGTGTACAAACACACACAATATTTCGTTGCTGATCGTTCTTCTTGGCCTCTCTTCACCATGTCTTTCCCCGGGTGGTGCGGTAATCCTTGACCTTTTTTTTTCTCTCTTCTCCCTTCCTCGACAGATTTTCCCTGGGGGGTGAGGAAGGGTCCAGGGAAACTCGGCCCGTGCATCGAGCATTGGCTCTTACGGTATGTATGTGTGTGTCCCGTAAGCGAATCGTCCCGCAAGTGCCGACGAACGAGCGTTTCATTCCGAACACGTATTACGTCAAATTAATCTCCTCGAATCTCGGTAATCGTTTGCGATTTCCTCCTTTCTCTCCCTCGCCGTTGAGAACGAAAGAAACGAGCCCCGTCGAAACACATCGAAACACATCGAATTGCTTCGTGATGGTATATATACGCGAATGTACGGAGATACACACTCGAAGACGGAACAGGAAACGATTCATTGTGTATACGAATTCTTAACCCCCCCCCCTACACCCGCCTCTACCGTCCCTCGCCGCCTTCTTTTATTACTTATTCTTTCGGTCGTGTCGTGGGTCGTTTTGCCGTTTTTTTTCCTCGATCGGAGCCCGTTGAATATTGGCGTTTCATCGCGCTTCCGAGAAGTATTGTGATAAAATTGGCGTCTGCAGAAAAGGGTTCTCGGGTTCCACTGATCGAATGATGGAATAAAGTATCGGTTAATATATATATATATTGTGAGACTAGGAACACATACACACCATACACGTAAATTTTGATTTTTCGATCCTTGACGCGCAGCCCACAAGCGCGTGTCGAAGAAGCAGTGTATCCTTTTTTGTTCCTCGTCACTTTGCTTCTTTTCCTTCTTGTTTTCTCTCTTACTCTCTCTCTCTCTCTCTCTCTCTCTCTCTCTCTCTCTCTCTCTCTCTCTCTCTTTCTCTCTCTTTCGTTACGCACAGGCGTAACGAACTTTTGGACAACCAAAGCGGGTTGTAATTCACGTGGATTTACATGTTAAATGGCGGCGTCGCTCGCGCCCGGGACTTTTTGTTCGCCGTGAGGAGTCGAGACGATACACATCTATCTATACGTGACTGGTGTCCTCAAGAGCGCGAGTCCAACAGCCTCTTCTTCGGCGTCGTCGTTGGAGGCGACGAGAGGGGACCGAAGAAGATTTGAGAACCCCCGGGCATAAAACAGTCACCACTACCACCAACCGCACCGTTGCCGTCTCCAAAGCGTCTCGATATGTGTGGCTCTCTCTCTCTCTCTCTCTCTCTCTCTCTCTCTCTCTCTCTCTCTCTCTCTCGATATGGCAAGTATGGTAGATGCGTATATATACACAGAGAGGGTTCTGTTGTTGGTTCATGCTTGGTGGCGCTCTCGGGAGCACTCGGTTTGCGACGCTGGTTAGGTAGTGTTGGTCAGGTCGGTAGGTAGGCAAGCCCCGGCACACTGAGAACGGATAAAGAGGGAGAGAGAGTGAGAGAGGGAGAGGAGAAAGAGCTATATGCCCGTTGATGGACCAGAGCTAATCTAAAAATCGCCGGAACTTCACAATTATAGTAATTTACCAGCCGACAACAAGCTGTACACACAAGATCTCTTCTCGGTCCTCCTATCCCCTCCCCAGGCCCTCCTTCCTCCACTCTTTCCCACCCTGCCCCCCTTTTCTTATTCCTTTACCCATAACTCCGTATCTCCCGTAATGGCATTAACCGGCTATATGCTCTTTCGTCTACTTCGGTCCTCGTTCCCTTCGTCCTCTCCTATACTCACTGCCTTCTTTAATTCCTCTTGAGCCAGCCACAATTTGCACATTTTCGTAAACGGTTAGGAAGGCGCCATCTTTGCGCCTCTTCTGGATCCTCTCTCTCTCTCTCTCTCTCTCTCTCTCTCTCTCTCTCTCTCTCTCTCTCTCTCTCTCTCTCTCTCTCTCTCTCTCTCTCTCTCCCTCTCCCTCTCCCTCTCCCTCTCCCTCTCCCTCTCCCTCTCCCTCTCCCCCTCTCTGCCAGTAACATAAAATTTCGTGCTCCATTGGGGCCCTCGCCGCCTCGTTAACACGTCCGATTTAATTATATACACGCTTTTGAGATGATTGTCGTCAATTAAAACGAACATTAAAGGCACCTGAGCATTTCCTTTCCTTTTTTTCCCTCGCTCTTTATTTTTTTTTTCTCGTCGCTATTTTACCATCCGCGCATTAATGAAATTGGGATCTTGCCGCTCCTCATTTATCGCTATGTGAACGATCATTATGATTTTTTTCTCATACTTATTCGTGAAAAGAGATATTATCGCGAATGTTTATTTCCTGCTAGCGCTTAGCCGCAGCCGCGCGATCGCGTGTATTGCGGAAATTCGGTTCGCGCGTGTGTCGGAGATGGATTTTAGATTTCGTATTGAGGATCGTATAACGAGGCTATTGTGGAAAGCACCTTTAGTTTATTTCGAAAAAATAAAAAGGTTTTTTTTACGTAGGTTAATACGTGTTCTCATCAACAGGGAAAAAACGTAAAATATTGATTCAGATACCCAGGTAGGAATTGACGATGAAAAAAGGGCTCGCCAAGCTCTGAAACAAGGCTCACATTTTTTAATTCAGGCTGAGCACCAGCCTGATTTCAGGCCTAGCTGAACCTCTGAATGATAACGCGGTTTCAGGCTCTTGCACACAGGCTTGACCAAAGGCTGGTAGAAAAGCCTGTACTAAGCCTGAAACGACAAAACAAGACTCAAAACGAGCCTTAATGAAGCCTTCACAAGCATTTATGACCAGGCTTTTCCCAAACTCTTCCCGAGGCTATATGAGGCCTATTTTTAGTTTTCTATATTCTACATTGGGGTAAATTTAATACATTTGTAAAGAATTCATTTGATTTGTTATATATATTTATTATTTGTTATATTATTTGTTACAAAATATATATAAAAAATATTTTAAAAAACAAAACTTTATTTTATTGCGTACTTTTATTTTCGTATATACTTTTTTGTGTACCTCATAAATATCGATAAGAGCATATGTTTAAATGTTCTGAGCTGCCTCCTTCGCTTTCGTTTTTCGTGCCTTCGCACCCGACAAATTTATTGTTAAATTTTTTTTTCATAAAAGTACAGAAAAAATATTATTTTAAACTTATTTTATTTTATCACAACCTGAAACAAGCCTGCATCCAGCCTTGATTTTTCAGCCTCAAAATTCACCAGCTGAATGAAGCTTGAAATAACCCTGAGTTTAGGCTAAGCAGCCAGTCTTGGTTCCAGGCTGCTCCAAACGATGCAATGAAACCTGGGCCAGGTCTGTCTCACTCAGGCTCGGTGAAACAAGGCTCGCACAAGCTTGTTTCCATCGTCAGCCTTTTGATTTCCTACCTGGGTAATGATGAAGGTGATGGAATTGTTTCATAGTGAGTATTTACCGCAGAGCTTGCTCATAAATGCTAAAGGGCAAAGCGCGAACACATTGAAGTTTGCATCGTTGGAAGACGCAACGAAAACGATTTTTTATCGATTGCCCGTTTTTTAAAGCCATTTTTGGGTTACGGACAACACTCAGTCGTTTTTCAGGATCCCTATATACGAGATTTTTAACCTGAATTCTCAGTAAAAGATTTTTCATACCAATGGAAATCAAGAAATGATAGGAAGGAATTTCTGTTGCACTTCAACGACGCAAAATTCATACTGAAGCACGTCACTGGCTATTCCAAACGAATGAGAAGATGCAAAAAGTGCAGAGATTTCTGCAAGCGTTTATTTTCATATATCCGACATCTTGAGCGCAGGGTGACCCACCACAATAACCTACACTCCACATACCAAAGATTCAGGAAATCTTCGTGATCCATTTTCGTGTCAACTTTTCCCGGACAAATAAAATGGAGAAAAATAGAAAAAAATGATAGATACCATCACAGCATCGTATTGTCTAGCCCGGGCCGCTGAATTTCAGTCTGAAAGGAAGAACGAATAGACACACCAGAATTTTTAATGGTATTTACGTTTGCATCGTTGGGATGCAACGAAAGTATTTTTTTTTCGTCTCGCCCAATTTTTTTGGGACATTCAGCCTACAAACAACCCTGAAACATTTGTGAAGATCCTTCGTAGAGTTCAATAAACTAATCTTTGAAATAACCGATCACGATATTAATAAAAATTAAAAAGTAAAGAAGAATTGCATTTTTTTGCAAGATTATGGTGTTTGCATCGTTGTTGCATCCCAACGATGCAAATATCATAATCTTAACGGGGTAAAAGTTGGCATCGTTGGAACGCAACGACAACTCGTTTTTATCTCTTGATTCGTATCATTATCCACAATCTTTTTTGCACACTACAGTTCCCGATTTCTAATGAGTAACCCGAAAAAGCATTGCTGCGAATTTCGTAGCCTAAATCCGCCAAAAAATAATAGGCATGTAAAAAAAAAGTCATTGCATTTCAACGAGGCAAACTTCAACATCGGCAATTATATGACATCGGTAACTTTATGCCTCCTCTCCACATAAGTATCGATCACAACTTTGTACTCCGCCAAAAGTTACTATAGGTCTTGTATCTACACCGACATTTTTCCAATCAATGGCTTTTTTTCTGCATTTTTCCGATATTGTGCATTTGGGCTGTTTTTTTTCACCATTTTTGTCCCAAACTCTTACGCGGGCAGATCGTCTTCCTCACAGCCAGGCAAATACGATCGCGATCAATACACCCAAGCTCGATAGGCCATGCTCATTTCGTACACGGGTTAACCGACCCATCGATCACTTCGATCATTATGGAGGCGTCTAAGGTTCACCCCATGTTCTTTCCTCAAAGCACAGTATACCGTTTTGTGGAAAAAAATGGTGGCCTCACGGTTAACCACACATCTTTTTGAAACCACTGTACAGACTTGCAGATTTCATAGATATGCGTACATATTTAATTATATACGTACACAGAACTCGACTGGCAAACAGAGAAAGAACCAGTTGGGACGGGACGAAGGGGCCTGCAGAGAAGAACGAATGGGTAATAAAGTTTGGTACAAGGCGTGTGGCGCACATGTGCCAGACTTATGGATAACCAAGCACTGTAGCGGGTGTTCATTTATCGGAGGTTTTATATGCTTGTGGGCATGTGCGCGTACGTGTGTATTCGTCTACATGTGTATGTATGTAAACGTGGTGCGTGGAATTGTCGACTACAAGAAAAGCTCCAGAAACAACATTAATGATAATGCACACTGGTAGAAAATATTTATTCAAATTAATTAAATTAATTTACTCATGACGTGGAAGTTTGCATCATTGGAACGTAACGAAAGCACTGTTTTACATTTTATTTTCCTTTTTTTTATTGTTATAGAAGATCGTAATTGACGCTTTATATTGTAAATCGCTAAATACTTATATGCAAAAATGCTTGAGGGCTTTTTTTAAAGCAAAAACTATCAAAAGAAAATAAAGGAATACATAAATATCCATTTTCATTGCATTCCAACGATGCAAATTTCAACTCCATGAAGTTTGCATCATTCGTCTGCAAATATATTTTATTTATCTATTTTTTATTACTTCATTTTTATGACTATCCAAAGCGATTTTTTTTGCAAATTGAGGTCGTTAACCTTCTAATAAGAATACGTAAACACGTTTAAGCAATTTTAACAACCTAAATCGGCGAGAAAAATTAGGTAATTAAAAAGAATAAATTGTCGTTGCATTCCAACGAACCGCACTTTAAAGTCATGTTTACTTAATCCTGTTTTATTTGAATTAATTGAAAATTGTGTAAACCTGCTGTCACTCTTGGCTGATAAAACTTGATTCAGGTTGATTCATTGACTGCAATCAAATTATAATATTGAACAGAAAGGAATATTCAATTTCGCCATAAATTCGAAAGTGGCACATAAAGATGTGCTTGAACTTTGCATCGTTGGAATGCAACGAAAATGATTCTCTCTCTTGATCAAATTTCTTTTGGCATATTCTAGCGACGAAAACGCCTCGACAATTTTTTTAAGTGCTTATTTAGAAATGTATTCAGGAATACTCGATTTTGCCATAAATTCGAAAGTGGCACATAAAGATGTGCTTGAACTTTGCATCGTTGGAATGCAACGAAAATGATTCTCTCTCTTGATCAAATTTCTTTTGGCATATTGCAGCGACGAAAACGCCTCGACAATTTCCACAATTTGAATCGGCAAAGAAGATTTTGTAGAATGATGAAAATGAGAATATAAGAATATAAAAAAGAATTTTCGTTGCATTGCAACGATGCAAACTTCAACACACCATATATAAAGAAACGAAGAATCTGCAAAGAAAGAACATTTCACTGATTTTGGATCCGCCTGTAGACTCGTGCGACGATAATCGGGCGACTCCGCGGATCGCACGCGACAAAATTCATTCGGATCGTACACGCACGAGACCTCGCATTGCCGAGGTACGCATGAGAAACATGGATCTCCTTGATCCACGTGCATTGGCGTGGGACGAACTGAATGAGGGGAAGAGAGAGAGAGAGAGAGAGAGAGAGAGAGAGAGAGAGAGAGAGAGAGAGAGAACGATTCCGAATAACGTATATAAATAGTTGCATTATGAAAAAGAAAAAAATTTGTTCGATCAGTGATAATTAATCGGTCATTGAATGATCAATCGTTTATCATTATTAATTGCCCAACGAGCCAATAAGGCACGCATATTTTCATGCCAATTCTTTCTTTTTTGATTTGCATTTTTTTCCATTTATTACTCGTGACTCAATGAATTCGTCACTCGTAATTACGAAAGCACACACATCTACACACACACACACACGCAATGACGTGCGGGGACTACAACGGGTGAAATTTCGTCTTTCGTTTTCCCGAGTATATTTCTTCGGGTGGATTTCACTGGCGTCAGACGGCGAACCCTTCAACCTCGAAGCCTCGAGTATACATGAGATGAGCAAAGTGTCCCCGGCAATAATTCACGACACTCGAACATTTCGAGTTGTACATTGTGGTCCAGGGAGGCAGACCCGCACACGAACACAACTGTATTGGTACAAGCGCCGACGAACAGCGTGTCGAACGGTTGACAAACGAAAAGGCGCAAACCGAAAGGATTCGAGGCGCAATGCGACGTTTTTGCAACGTGCCTTTTTCATGACAGCACAGAACAGCGAAACGTCATGAGCGTATACAAAACGCTACGAGCCTTTTTATAATGCTCTATTATACGCTGGAATTGGCGAATATCCGAATAATTTTCGAGAAAGCGCGACATCTATTGCGCGAGTGAGTTATAATACACTCACACTCACGCACATATGTATGTACTATGAATTATATGTGTACTTGGAGAACGCCTGTTTTGAACCTGTCATATCTATATGTAATATTAGCATACCCAGCTGTCTGCATAAACTTCGGCCCAAAAAAACAGGTTGATTTTTCATATTTTTTCTTATGAGATTTTTCTTATGAGAATTATTATTTCAAGAAGGTGTTTTGGCAACTGGAGAAATATGAAATAATTTTTTTGTTAATTTAGATTTGGTGTAATAAAGTTTTATTAAATAATGAAGCGCATGATCGGGTACTTGTTTGAAATTGCAGAAATAACGAAAATGTCGAGCTCTGGAAGGTAGTTCGATTTGCGTGAATAAACTTTAATAATATGTTATCAACAAACGGAAGGAACATATCGAAAAATCGTCCGGTCATATGACAGAAAAGGATGGTGTTTGCATCGTTGGAATGCAACGAAAATTCTTCACGATTTTTCATTCCTTTGTTTATATTATCATTTCAAATTCTTTTTTGCAGCTATCGGTTATAAATTTTCAACAAACATTCTCAAAAAAGTTTCAATAACTTTCATAGCCTAAATGTGCAAAAAAATGTACTTCTCGTTGCATTCCACCGATGCAAACTTCGATTCCATAGAAAATGTTATAAACTATGCTCTGTCCGAGTCTGAAGTGAATCGGACTAATCGATTTTGAGATACGACTCACGCCGTTTCATAAAACGTAGTTTCGAGAAAAACGCAGAAGAAAAAAGGGTAAATCGCAGCGGGGCAGTTTGCCGTAGCGCAGTGGGCGATCTGACGCTTCACAAAAATCGTCACAACTCGCTGAATTTTTGGTAGTTTTACAAAATCTTTGTTGCAAATTAAAGTTAAGACTCTAAGCTATAAAACGAAGCGATAAAATAAAGTAGTATTCCTGAAAATTCAAGCTTATGCAGATCCTTTGAAGACGGTCCTTAAATGTTGGTTTTAACGAATCGTTTATTTTTTAGAATAGGTCTTTGGATTGACCTTTGTGTGAATGTACTTACATTTATCTAAAGGTGGTTTTGAAGACGTTCCCATATATATGTGTATATATATATATATAAACGCGATTTCTTCTTGGCTCGCCTGTGAGCATAATATCAGACCCACAAGGCGACGTGGGTCGAAGTAACGACGATCCTCAAGAATGACGTAGTCCTGGTCGTTCCCGGGGACCCCTTAGCACATTTGTATGTGTACAAATATATTTATGTACTCATGTGCTTATTTCCAGACACGTATACACACACACACAATATAAATATATATATATATGGGCGTGCGTGTGTGTGCACAGAGGCTTGTAACCAAATATATGTATATACGAATGTATACCGCAAGTTCTTCCTCGTCTACCTGGAATATTTTAGGACCAACGCGATCAGTGGGCGCGATAGATACGCGACATTTAATTTTTTTTTCTCATTCTTTCTCTCTCTCTCTCTCTCTCTCTCTCTCTCTCTCTCTCTCTCTTTTCCATCGTGTTCTTTCCCCTAAACAAACGCGAACCCAAGCGAACCCAACGATGGTTTGAATATATCAGCAATATATTTTCTTAACGGCGATGGGAATCGTGTACGAAAATTAGCGACACTCGCGCTCGCACCGACCGTTTGTCCTCATCGTATTTTTTCGATTCTCTCAAATTTCTTGGATGGGTGTGTGTGTGTGCATGCCTGTGTATATTCATGTACAATTGGCTCGTTGGTGTATACTCACGCGGCATCGTGATTCGCGCTCGCGCACCCCGCGAACGACGAAGATGAATTTCGGGAGGATTGACAAGGATATACGCGGAGAGAAAAAAAAATAATCTTTTCGTGGTTTGTGTTATATACGCGCGTGCATAGCCTCGTATGTATAGGAGGGTCGCGAAAAGATTCGAACCTTGTCGGGGATTTCGCACGGATAAGCGCGTTTCGATTGGTCGCGGTTTTATAACGAAAGTGAGAAAACAAAATTGGGTTTCTATATATTTATTCATTCGGTAGATGTGCCCTTGACTTCGGCCGCGTTGGAGTATTAGAGATGGAAAAAGCTTCATTTTTCGTTTTTTATTCTTCTTATTTCTGAGGGATTGGAAATATTGTACATAAAGACACTGACAAGGAACATCGCTTAAGGCGGGAGCCTGAATTAGAAGGTCCAAAAAAGCGTTTTTTGGGAATTTTTTAAAAGGCAAAAAAAACGAGTGAGCCCGGTAAACATTGAAGTAACTTTTCATGTACATTTGAAATGTATAAAAAAAAATTTCAACATGAAATAATAAATGAGTGCAGATTTATCAGCCTATTCCATGTGCGTCTTGCCACTGCAGTCCCCAATCGGCGGGAAAGATGCAGCTCGTAATTCTTGACCGAACCAAAAAAACCAATAAAATTGTGAATTGTCATACATTTTTCTTCTGGGTGAATTAAGAAAAAGCTGAAAAAATCATGAAATTGTAACTTTTCTCAGGTTTGAAAAAAAGTGTGTTAAAAACAACACTTTAACGTGGTATAAAAATTATTTCAAAATACTTTTTTAACGATTTTTTAAATTCACTTGGAAGAGATTTTCATACTGAAGAAAATGAACGTTGGTTTGATTCGATAGGTCGTTTAGTTTTTTTGCTATCACGCCCGCCAATTTGGAAAAATCGTGAAAATGGAAACTGGAGAAAACGCTCTTCAAAGTTTTCAATAGGAGGAAATATCAATATCAAATATCGATCGCTTCTGTGCTTTTGACCTTGTATGTTCAAAAATATTTACAATTGGCCTCTGTAACTTTGTAAATATATTCTTGGATAGTTTATCTATCGATTTAAGTAATACAAAAAAACGATTTTTCGGACCTTCTAATTCAGGCTCCGGCCTTAAGTGTCCGCCTTCGATTTTGCTGGAACTCATACATTTGATGAAGCATTGAAAATTATTAGACACATACTTTTTTTATGGGCGGAAAACGGTTTTAAGGGGCAAACAACCCCTCAAAAATACGCGTGTCATTTTTTTTTCTTTTCAAGATACGACTTTTTTTGCTTGTCCCAGTTAATATGAATTATCTGTAACGAAATTATGTGAAAATAAAAAAAAACGGAGAAGACGTAGCCCTTACAATGTTATATATATATATATATATATATATATATATATATATATATATATATATATTCGCTAACGATATTATGCACTCCAATATATGATGTTGAAGTTTGAATCCTTGGAATTCAACGAAAATTGAATCCTTTTAATTCTTATTCTTTTTTGCTGCCAATTCACTCAAACGTTTGTACGACTTCCATTTTCAAAAAAGGCATTGGCTAATTATCAAAATGAAGGGATGAAAAATGAACAAATAACTCGTTGCATTTGAGCGATGCAAACTTCAACGTCGTCTTCAATCTTTAGTTTGAAATTCGCATAGTAGGAATGCAATAAAAAAAGATTTACCTCCTTATATTTCTTTTGGCAGATGTTAAATAATAAACTTGCTCAGCCATTTTTTTTAATGGTCATATTTAAATATCAGTAGTCCAAATCAGCAAAAAAAAATTTCTTACAGTAATAACAAGAGATTTACGAAAATTATGACACGAATAAGAATCTTCGTTGCCTTCCAACAATGCCAACTTCAACATCATGTCTCCATAATATACGTTAAAATAAGAAATCGGCCATTGAGGCAAAGGCTTAATATTGTTCTAAAATAAATTATTTCCAACTCACTTCTTAGTTTTTTATATCTTCCGTTGTGAAAGTCATTGAAAATCATCGTTTCATGATGGCATTAAAGTTTGCATCGTTGGAGTACAATGAAAACAATTAATTTTACATTCTCAAATTTCTATCAGTTGACTTAAGCTTCCAAAATTTCTCAATCATTTTTTTCAAAGCTTTTCGGAAAATCTGCAGTTGAGATTTGCAAATAAGATTTGGCATCGTAATAAAAAGGAAATACAAATATGGATATGAATTTCCGTTGCGTCCCAACGATGCAGAATTCGATACCATGTTTTATGTCCTAAAGTGTCTCATGCTTTCCACCGAAACCGTGTCTGCGTGTGTGTACGTGGATACATATGTACACGTACGTCTGTAGCGTAACGATGTGATTCACAAGTAATCACGCGAGCCGAGCTTTGATACGCGCGTTGCTTTATTACTGTGGTTTCTTCGCGTTTTCCCATCGAAACTTCTGCTATGCGTTTTAACGTAATTCCACAAATACCGCCTCCGGTACTTTATTTGTCGACTATTTTCGTTTCTTGTGTGATTTATGTCCTTAACAATGTATATGTAGGTACGTAAATGTGTATATATGTGATGATTTTGAAGTTTGTAATTTCGAAACGCAGCAAAAATGAAGCCGTTCATTCATAAATTGTTTTTTCCGCCGATTTAGAGTATTCATTCGAACGCTTTTATGTTTCTTTATTACAGATTTATGACCTTGAGCTGCAAAAAAAAAAGGTTTCGAATAGTAATAAAAGTGATGCCGAAGTTTGCATGGTACGTGTACACACACACACACACACACACACACACACACACACACACACACACACAATTTCTTTGTTATTTCTTTATTTTTATTACTATACGAAACTTTTTTTTGCAATATGAGGTCGTAAATCTGTATTAAAAATACTTAAAAACGTTCGAATGATTAGAGAAAGAAAATAAATGTTATCAATGACGAAGAATCAATTTTTGTCAAGTTCCAACGTTGCAATTTTTAACAAACACGCGCGCGCGATCGAAATGATTTAATCGTTCTTGGTCGCACATAAAATGCTCGACGCGTGCGAATAAAAGCGACGCGGGAAAGAATAAGTTTGGAACTCAGGCCATTCTGCGGCGCGTGTGCGTAAAACATATATACACCCGAGAGACCATCGCTGAGGATATTTGTTTTTATTATTTTTTTTTTAATATTTGACACTTTTCGCGCACGAGAGATACGCTTGTATAGGGACGAGTTTTTTTCGGAGGAAGAATGGCGCGGCGTAGGGGGAGGCAAACGCTTCTTTTTAAACGAGAATTTCAGCTTGAGAAACGTGACGAGCTCACACCAAGAAGCCAGGGTCAACGGTCAACGACGCTGCTTTTCCCCCCGTGTAGAAGCTCCGAGTTATCGCCTCGGGCGTTTTTTTTATGAGAATCGTTAATCATCCGAGACGATAATTCGCGTTGGGTTTCGATATTCTTTTTTTTTTGTTTGTTTCTTCTACCGGTAAAAAATAATTGACGAGTCGGTTAAATTGAAAAATTGACGTTTTAGGTTAATACAAAGCAAATTGCACGGTTATCCGGCACAATTTTTTTGGTTCTCGCGAACAATTCGAGGAATTTTTCATTGAAATTTTCGAGCTCGTGCGTTCGCTGATAAAAATGTCGAAGTTGCAACAAAAATTATACGCACCCGACGTTTTCACCGGGGCTGATCGACGCTTCTTGTTAACGCGCAAAAATATCATCGCCTTTTTTCCGTCTCTTTTACGCATGGAAATACAATCCTGTGGGTACAAAAACGTGGCGGAACGCGGACCCGCTGAGGTGCAAACGCTCCGAAAAATATCGAAGTTCCTCAAGACGAAGAGGGAGAGTAAAGAAGAAAAAACCAAATATAAAATACAGAAGAAAAAGAAATTGCCGATGTGCAATATAGGTAGGTGAGTACGTGTCTATTCCTGCGGACCCGAGACTCTTTTTGTTCGCAAGTGTCGCGTTACTCTTAGCTCCCTCGATTTCCTTGCTGAATTCTCTCCTTTGAGTTTCGTGTGCCTTGAGGATCTCGAAAGTAGCGGAGCGAGAGGAAAATAAGGCGGGACAAATAGTACCGCGAGTGAGAGAGAGGCAGAGAGATAGAAAGAGAGAGATTTGTTCTCCTTGTACCTCCATCGTTTAAAATTTGAAATAAGTTTCGTGAACTACACTCAATTTTTTTTGTTTTCTTTTTTTTTCGTTTGGAGACGACGGGATTTGAAGTACAAAATCAAATGAGTGTACTACAACGACACACGACGACCCATAATGACACACTTTCGTACATTTATAGCCATAAATATATAGTTTGAGCGAGATACATAACATGTAGACACACATGTACGCCAGGAGAGGTAACAGCTATTGGCAGCAGAAATATTCTCTAACCTATCAGACTTGGGAGAAATATTTTTCTACAAAAGTTGCATACTTCAAAGGGGGCCATCTACTGATGGCTACGAGGTTCATCCAGGTGGAAGCACTTCGGAAATTTCAAGTTCACCTCCATTTCTTTAAGGGGTGGTACCTGAGTAATCGGCGAGAAAAACCGGAAAACTTCGGGAATTTTTATCTCAAAAACTAATGTTTCGATTGGATCCGGGTTTTTTTTTATTGGAAAATATGTACATTGAGGTATGTTTGGGAATTTTTTAAAATAAATTCGTCGACTGGAAGCGATTCAAACGCGATTATCTCGAAACATAGTTTTCAAAGCCGGTGCCAGATGTATCTCGAAAACGGCTTGTCCGATTTTGTCCAAATATGGCTACAATAGTACAATTTTGTCCAAATATGGATACAAGTATAATGGATACTCCGATAGTGTTTCTCGTTCGCCACGTAGGGGTTTTTCGTTTGATTGAACCATTGCTTTTTTATGCAATGTGTATGCGATCCAAAATCGTCGGAAATTGCGAACGAAAAGCGAATGTTGAATTAAAACGGTCGCAATTCCGTCAAAAACGAAAATTTCAAAAAAATCCTACGTGGCGAACGAGAAAAAGTATCGAAGAATATTGTATCCGAATTTGGACAAAATCGAACAAGCCGTTTTCGAGATACATCTGGCACCGACTTTGAAAACTATGTTTCGAGATAATCGCGTTTGAATCGCTTCCAGTCAACGAATTTATTTTAAAAAATTCCTAAACATACCTTAATGTACATATTTTCCAATAAAACAAACTGGATCCAATCCATTAGTTTTCGAAAAATTTCCGAAGTTTACCTGTTTTTCTCGCCGTTTACTCAGGTACCTCGCCTTAAACGGGTCCACTATCTTATTTCAACATGTTATCAAGGAACTTAAAATATATTCACACGTCAAATTTCAACATCATGGATGAACATTTAGCTGAAAAAGTCGATAAAAAAAGGCGCTTAAAGTAATGACCACCACTTTCAATGCACGCTCGTAATCTTATTCGTATTGATTGTATTGTATAATCACATCAGTTTGTTGTAACGAACCGGCTCTGAAAGCCGTTCGACTTACCTGCATTATGCTTAGGATTAAACTATTGCAACCTCAATTAGAGCCTGTTCTTTAATACAGACTGACGCAATCAATGCGAATCAGACTACAAGTGTTTGTAGTCCCTTTTGAATCGATTCTCCGCTAAAAACATTGAAATGTCTTTTTTATCGATCTTTCATACTAAATCCTGATCGATCATCTTGAAATTTGGGGTGCGAACTTATTTTTAGTTACTTGATAAAATTAGGAAAAAATAGTGGTATCTTTTGAAAAATGGAAATGACCTTGAAATCTTCGAAGCGCCTTCACCTGGATGAAGCTCGTAGCCATCACTCGACGACCCCCTCCGAACTCTGCAGCTTTCGTAGGAAAAGCTTTCTCCTAAGTCTGATGGGTTGGAAAATATTTCTGCCGCTAATAATTGTTACCTATAACGTATAATTACTAGAAAATTATACGTACCTCCGCCGGTAGGTATAGTTCGGGTAGGGGATGATAGGAAAGCGTTTAATTGGGGCGGGTAATACGTAAAAATCCGCTAGGGCTTACGTTGGAACTCAGGAAATAAAATATGTAGGGTGAATCAGGAGACGCAGAACTTCTCAATGTCTCAGCTGGCGTATGATATTGAAGCTTGCATCGTTGGAACGCAACGAAACTTCAGTAGGCTGCATTATCCTTTTTTTCCAAATTTTGGCTGCCTAAAACCCTAAGATGTCTTTTTAGGATTTTCATAAGAAATTTGAACGCCAAATTTGCCGGATAAGTTGGTGAAAAAAATGCGAAATTAATTTTTTTCTGAATTTTTTCGTTGCATTTCAACGATGCAAACTTCAACATCGTGTTGGATTTATCGATAGGAAATATGGATAGATCGGAAAGAAAATGCTTGCGCATAATGTTTTGTGTGTGTGTGCGCGCGCACGAGAAAACGTGATTTTGAAGACACTCGACTCGAAGGCCCTATCGTAGCCTATTGTTCCCATACTCAACATTATTTAAATCCCGATACCTTCAAAATCACCTTTACACAAATTGAAGCATATTTATATATGTATTAAGCCCATTTATCTTATGCTTATTTATTAATCATATTTATAAGTGCGTTTCAAGAACCCGCCTATTCCCAAAATCGATGATTTGATTCGATATAAATATCGAGGTCTATTCCCAAAACAGAACCTGCTGATTGCTATTACTTATTCACCTATATAACTACTGCAAGGGGAGATATACATCTAGGAGCCGGAAAAAAGGTCATTTTTGTGAAATTTTCATAGGAAAACTATTTGAAATTTCGGATTGGGGTATTAATTATCTAAAAGTATATACATTCAAAAATATGTTTCATTTTCTTTATTTAAAAATATACAAGGATGTTAAGAGATCGCTAGAGTTTCGGCTTCGGTCCGGCCAGTGAAGGACTTCCAAGGTTATCGATGGAAATAAGAAATTATGTTTCTTAACGTTTCGGCCCTCTGGTTCGGGTCCTCTTCAGAATATGTATATTTAATTTTCCCTGTATAAACAGTGATACACAGTATTTTACATTTACGTAATATCTAGATGTTGTGTTATTTTGTGTGACAATCATATTGGTTCTGTTTTAACTATAAATTATATACATGAAGTATGGATGACGACTTTTATTGCGTTACTTAGTGTTATGTGTAAGTATTGGTGTGTAAAATGTACGGAGTGTGGAGAAAATATAAAAGTGCGATATGGTATTTTACTAACCTCGAAGTATTGAAATTTCGGATTTTTTTTTATAAACACATGTTTGGAAAGAATTTGTAGCAAACAGAGATATTATTTGTGAATACAAATAATGTTCTGTGAAAGGTACTCAGTAGATGGAGTTAATATCGTTTATGGGCGATTTTATCTGATCTGTAATAGATAAGTTGTTATGGGTTAATTTTTATGTATCACTATTGAGAATATAGGTATAAGGATTTGATCTAAAAAAAAAAAAAAAAAGGTTTTAATGAGTAGTCAAGAACTCTGGTGATTACCTGTTGAGTTTGTTCTTAAGAGTGTGTTATCTTTCCAAAATGAGTAAAAAACTCGAATTATTTCATTGGTTCGTTACATTTTGCGTTGTGTAGCGGACAAGAGTTCGAGAGAAACTAAGTGATATATTGTTTTCGGGTGGCATATTCGAGTCTCTGTGCTATGGATTGGGGGAGAGATCGTGCTCGCAGTGACGTGTCAATGAGAATACATTAGGTGCGCCAAGTCAGGGGTATTTAAAATTAGTTTGTGATGTCATTAAAATTAGCTTATCGTGTCAAAATGTTAGTTCGTTTATCATGTCGATACTTTTAAAATTGTTATGTGAGATAAAATATGGTAGTGTGTTGATAGTTATATAATAGAATTGTAGATTGAGCTAAGATTTTTTATGTCAGTTCTAAAATTTATGGCGTTGGGGTGTGCTTTAATTTGTATCATTTCCATGATTAATCTTTTTTTGAGCCAACTCTCATTGTTTAGTATTTTTGTGTTATCGAATTGAAAGTCATGTTTATGTTCTATTGCATGTTGTGCTAAGGCTGTGTGTATTTCGGTAGTGTGTTTTATGCTATTTTTGTGTTCTTTTATTCGGGTTTCAAGATATCTTTTAGTTTGGCCTATGTAAGTGGCGTCGCAATCTTTGCAGTCGATTTTATACACGATGTTGGAAATTCGATTATTGTTGATTTTGTCTTTCGTGGAACCAATGATGGATGAAATATTGTGTTTATTGTTTGTAACTAATGTTATGTTGTATTGTTGGAAAAGACGGATTAGTTGGTGATGTATGTCTTTTGTGTAGGGGAGATTTATTATTCTAGAGGAGTCAAAACTATTGTTGTTCGTTTTTTGTTTATTGATTATGGAAACTCGAGGTTTTATTAATTTGTCTGTGAAGGAGGTTGGATAGCAATTTTTTGTCATTGTGTCGCAGATGAGTTGGAGATTTTCTTTATGAAATGAAGGGTGAGATAGTTTTATTGCTCTGTCAATCAACATGTAGATTATGGCTTTTTTTTGTGTGAGAGTGGGTGGTGTGAGTAGAAATTTATGAATCTGCCAGACCAAGTTGGTTTTCTATACCAATTTGTAATAATTGAATTTTGTTTACGGATTAGTAGTAAGTCAAGAAATGGGATTTTGTTGTCTATTTCATTTTCAGATGTAAATTGTAGTTTTGGGTTATAGGCATTGAAAATTTTTTTGGTGGATTCTAGTTTGTTAGTTGGTAGAGCAATAATAATATCGTCGACGTATCTTTTATATAACGGCAATGAGAACTTTAATTTTTCTAGGCAACTTGTTTCCAGGTCGATCATGACTATATTGGATAGTATTGGGGCTAGAGGTGATCCCATGGGTAATCCTGAGATTTGTTGGTAGATTTTGTCTTGGAATGTGAAAAAGGTTGAGAACATGATATATTCTATGGCTTTAATAATTTCGTGTAAGGGAAACGCATTTGAGAATAAGTTTGATCTTTTTTGTAGGCTGTGGATAACTAGTGGTAATGGAATGTTGGTGTAGAGAGAAACGACATCAAATGAGAATAGTTTATAGTTGAGTGGGATTGAGAGGTTGGAAAGTGAGTGTTTTAAGTGGAAGCTGTCTTTGACGTGTGAGTTGGTCGTACTGATTAGTTTAGAGAGTTTTGATTGAATGAATTCAGCTAATCTGTGTGTTGGGCTATTTATGGATGATACTATTGGACGAAGTGGATAGTTTATTTTGTGAATTTTTGGTAGGCAATAGAGACGGGATAAGTTGCAATTTTCAGCTTTTAGATATTTATATTTCGATTCATCTATGATTTTTAGGGATTTCCATCTAGAGAGAATGTTGTTGATTCCTTTTTGTAGAGAATTGATGGGATTTTTATTTGTTAGTTTGTAAATTGTAGAATCTGCAAGTAATTCATGGGTTTTTGTGATGTAATCTGATTTGTTTAAAATGACTGTTGTATTTCCTTTGTCTGCTCGTGTAACTAAGAGTTGAGGGTTGTTTTTCAAAAATAAAGATGTGTGTTTTATAATTTGGTTGGTGTTGGAGAATGATTTGGGGATATTTATTTTATTTAAGATTTTGCTGAATCTGCTTCTAATTTCAATTTGTCTAGGCTTGTCAAGTAGAAAATCCAGTTTGGCTTCGAGTTCTGAAATAGATTTGTGGATGTGAGTTTTTATGTTTGAGAGTTTAAGGTAAGGGAAACAGAATTTTTCACCTAGAAACAGGAAAGTGGAAATGTGTAGGGGAATGTCTATATTGGATAGATTTATGAGCCAGTCTTTACTTTTGTTCAATGTGGTTGTTGAGTTTATATTTGCAAAGGATCGTCCAATAGTATCATCCATAAATAGCCCAACACACAGATTAGCTGAATTCATTCAATCAAAACTCTCTAAACTAATCAGTACGACCAACTCACACGTCAAAGACAGCTTCCACTTAAAACACTCACTTTCCAACCTCTCAATCCCACTCAACTATAAACTATTCTCATTTGATGTCGTTTCTCTCTACACCAACATTCCATTACCACTAGTTATCCACAGCCTACAAAAAAGATCAAACTTATTCTCAAATGCGTTTCCCTTACACGAAATTATTAAAGCCATAGAATAGGGGAGACCGGGGCAAAATGGTATAGCGGGGCAAAACGGTATCGGGGCAAAACGGCACTGGGGCATAATGGGATCGGGGCATAATGGGATAGCAAAAAAATGAAGTTTCTTGGTGCTTGATTTGGGGCAAAATGGGATAGGGGCAAAATGGGACAGAGAGGAGTGGAATATCAAATTGGGGCAAAATGGGACACACAAAAATGAAGTGTCGCAGCCCGCTGAATTTGGGACAAAATGGGATAACAGGAAAATTCATGCTTCGGCTCTATGAAAGAGCTGTTGAAACATAATCTAATCTAAATGGTGCTTGTGGTTCGTTTCAGTCCACATATACGCAGATAATACGGACTGATCGATATATTTGTCGACACATATCCGTCGATTTCATGGGGAGCGGCGGTTCTAGTTTCATAAAACAATTTACGTAAAAATTGACAAGAGTTAGATTTTCATCAATGGCTTGAAAATCAGTATCAGTAACGTGCAGTTGGCAGAAAATAAATTTAAAAAAAAACAAAGAAAGATAACAACAAAAAAAAACCACAAATTGCACGCGTCAGATTATAAAAATTACTTGATTATTTAAATAATTAATAACGACAAAGAAATTGTACCAATCGAATAAGAAGGCTCAAATAACAATTTACGTCAAGTTTGGTACAGTTCTGACCGCAGAATCAAAAGTAATTGTTTAACAAACTTTAATAACACATGAAAAATTAGTATTTTTTTGAATGTTGAAGTCCTTAAATTTATTGGATTCAACAAATCCTGACGAGCCGAGCACGAACTGTTGTTGTAAAGTCAAAAATTCCACTGTCCCATTTTGCCCCGATCCCGTTTTGCCCCAACCGCCTCTTTCTGAGGAGCCTGATTTTCTCCGGCCCATTTTGCCCCAGTCCCGTTTTGCCCCAATGACGTATTTTCCAGCAGTGTTAATTTTCACTATTCCATTTTGCCCCAAACCCGTTTTGCCCCGGTCCCATTTTGCCCCGGTCCCATTATGCCCCGCTATACCATTTTGCCCCGGTCTCCCCTATATCATGTTCTCAACCTTTTTCACATTCCAAGACAAAATCTACCAACAAATCTCAGGATTACCCATGGGATCACCTCTAGCCCCAATACTATCCAATATAGTCATGATCGACCTGGAAACAAGTTGCCTAGAAAAATTAAAGTTCTCATTGCCGTTATATAAAAGATACGTCGACGATATTATTATTGCTCTACCAATAACAAACTAGAATCCACCAAAAAAATTTGCAATGCCTATAACCCAAAACTACAATTTACATCTGAAAATGAAATAGACAACAAAATCCCATTTCTTGACTTACTACTAATCCGTAAACAAAATTCAATTATTACAAATTGGTATAGAAAACCAACTTGGTCTGGCAGATTCATAAATTTCTACTCACACCACCCACTCTCACACAAAAAAAAGCCATAATCTACATGTTGATTGACAGAGCAATAAAACTATCTCACCCTTCATTTCATAAAGAAAATCTCCAACTCATCTGCGACACAATGACAAAAAATTGCTATCCAACCTCCTTCACAGACAAATTAATAAAACATCGAGTTTCCATAATCAACAAACAAAAAACGAACAACAATAGTTTTGACTCCTCTAGAATAATAAATCTCCCCTACACAAAAGACATACATCACCAACTAATCCGTCTTTTCCAACAATACAACATAACATTAGTTACAAACAATAAACACAATATTTCATCCATCATTGGTTCCACGAAAGACAAAATCAACAATAATCGAATTTCCAACATCGTGTATAAAATCGACTGCAAAGATTGCGACGCCACTTACATAGGCCAAACTAAAAGATATCTTGAAACCCGAATAAAAGAACACAAAAATAGCATAAAACACACTACCGAAATACACACAGCCTTAGCACAACATGCAATAGAACATAAACATGACTTTCAATTCGATAACACAAAAATACTAAACAATGAGAGTTGGCTCAAAAAAAGATTAATCATGGAAATGATACAAATTAAAGCACACCCCAACGCCATAAATTTTAGAACTGACATAAAAAATCTTAGCTCAATCTACAATTCTATTATATAACTATCAACACACTACCATATTTTATCTCACATAACAATTTTAAAAGTATCGACATGATAAACGAACTAACATTTTGACACGATAAGCTAATTTTAATGACATCACAAACTAATTTTAAATACCCCTGACTTGGCGCACCTAATGTATTCTCATTGACACGTCACTGCGAGCACGATCTCTCCCCCAATCCATAGCACAGAGACTCGAATATGCCACCCGAAAACAATATATCACTTAGTTTCTCTCGAACTCTTGTCCGCTACACAACGCAAAATGTAACGAACCAATGAAATAATTCGAGTTTTTTACTCATTTTGGAAAGATAACACACTCTTAAGAACAAACTCAACAGGTAATCACCAGAGTTCTTGACTACTCATTAAAACCTTTTTTTTTTTTTTTTTTAGATCAAATCCTTATACCTATATTCTCAATAGTGATACATAAAAATTAACCCATAACAACTTATCTATTACAGATCAGATAAAATCGCCCATAAACGATATTAACTCCATCTACTGAGTACCTTTCACAGAACATTATTTGTATTCACAAATAATATCTCTGTTTGCTACAAATTCTTTCCAAACATGTGTTTATAAAAAAAAATCCGAAATTTCAATACTTCGAGGTTAGTAAAATACCATATCGCACTTTTATATTTTCTCCACACTCCGTACATTTTACACACCAATACTTACACATAACACTAAGTAACGCAATAAAAGTCGTCATCCATACTTCATGTATATAATTTATAGTTAAAACAGAACCAATATGATTGTCACACAAAATAACACAACATCTAGATATTACGTAAATGTAAAATACTGTGTATCACTGTTTATACAGGGAAAATTAAATATACATATTCTGAAGAGGACCCGAACCAGAGGGCCGAAACGTTAAGAAACATAATTTCTTATTTCCATCGATAACCTTGGAAGTCCTTCACTGGCCGGACCGAAGCCGAAACTCTAGCGATCTCTTATTACCTACACGGCCGCATACTTCTTTGATTCATACAAGGATGTTGCATGATCCTTGGAGCGTCGTAAAAAAATCTGTGTAAACGGTACCCACTGGCGTTTCTTCAAAAATCATCTGAAAAAAAAACCAAAAAAATTATTAAATTAGATACTATAATCTAGTACTTGTCACAGCCGATTTTGAAAATATCGATTTATGACAAAATGGCATACGTTTGAACACAGTGATTTTTGGGCCAAAAATTAGTTATTATTTTGCCTATAAAACAAAAACTAAGTGACGGGAAAAAAATCTAGTGACAAGTACTAGATAATGGTGCATAGAATAACCACAAAAAACCTCAAGGCAATCGGTTCATTGGTTTTCGAGAAATTTCGGGTACCGATTTGAAAAACGTGGTTTTGAGAAAACGCGTTTGAAAATTTGTGAATGAATAAATCATGAAATTTGTCAACTTACATGGAATCATCGATACCAGGCCCACAGTGTAGGTCTTCTACGGTCGGCGGAATGTTCATAGCTTCTGAATCGATTTCTTCGACCATCTAAGTGTATATCTCCCCTTAAGGCGAGACATACATTTAGACAGGGAAAAAATAAGCAACATTGAGGGATTTTTTAAACTAAGAAATAATTATTCTAAAATTATCAAACTTTAGGTATACTTTGAGAGTATATTTAAGTATACAAAACAATTTATTTTAATTAATTCATCATCCAGATTACGGAGCTGTGGCAGAGGGTGACAGCAAGGTCGCCGCGGGAGTTGCGAATCGGCGTGCAGTCTAGCATCCCGTAGACTTCGATTTGCAAAAAAGTTCAAACATTTTTTCAGTTAGAACATGTATAGATTCTATGTGACGGTAATTAAAATGAAGAAAATGCAAATTCAAGAAAATAGAGCGCATTTACAAAAAAAAATCAACATTTCACGCAACATTTTTATAAAATGTGGATTAAAAAAGACGTTTTTTTTTACAATTTTTTAAAAACAATTCTCGTCAAGTAGAGGGTACCGATATTATCAATATTTCCATCAAGTTTCAACTCAATCGGCTTGATAGTTTTTGAGTAATCCTGCACGCCAATTTCGATAATGCAGTTTTGCGAAAAACGAGTTTGAAGTTCACTCCCGCTCCGAATCCGAGCGGTGAGGCGCAGCGTTGACGGGCTGCAACGTTTGAAGTTTTTCGATTTTCACTTTGAAACTTTAGGAAAATATTCTACACATATAGTTCTATTGTTTAAAGAAAGAACAAAAAAGAAATCGATTTTTTGATCGTTGTAAAATCCCGCCTTAAAATGTCGTTTCTCTATACATGTGTGTGCACACACATACACAAATGCTCGTGTGTTGTTCCGTGTACTAACCGTCAATTCGTCTTATTTGTTGAGCAGGAAAGGTGGACCCGACGCCCCACACATCATCCTTCAACATGGGCTACCTCGTCTCACCGTATCCGTACCCGAACGGTGCAGGGGGACCGATCCCCGTCTCAATGGTGAGTGTTTCCTTGCAAATATCTACTGATACAATATTAATCTCGTGTCGTTACATCGAAGTATTAGCATTTGCCGGAATTTGATGAAAAATAATTTTTTAAATCCCTTCGTTATCTCGGCCACGGCACGTAAAAAATAGACGAAAAAAAAAAACGAAAATATCGCACTCTATCAAAAATTCTGTAAATTAAATTTAAAAAAAAGTATATTTACGATATCGCCGTGGTGTGAAAAAAAGGGAAGGGAAAAAGGCTAATGAGTATACGAAAACGAGGAGCCAAACGGGAGATACGATTGAGCCGCGCGGCGAACGCTGAGGAATTTGAACGCGACGCGATAACGAACTTCCATGCAAAAAAAGAATCCTCCGCTAAACGGTTGACCCACTGTTACGCCAGTCACGAAAAATTGTGAAAAAAAGGAATAAAAACCGCGCGTTAGGCGAACAAAAAAGGGGGAAAGGAGCTCAGAAAAAAAACAACATTGTGGAAAGCTCCCGAGCAGTTAGCGGGTTGTATAGGTGCCGTTTTGCAACGAAGAGGGAGAGCGCTCACGACGCGCAAGCACGCAACGCGTTTTTTTGCACCCCGTGGTGCATTAGGGGGCAGCGAGCGAGGGAGAGAGGAGAATCGAAGGTGATAAAATCAAGGACCTACCACCCCCGCTCCTCTCCCTTTTCTCTTGCTCTCTCGCTCTCTTTTCTTTCTCCCTACACATCACCCCCAGACGCATTCTCTCTCTCTCTCTCTCTCTCTCTCTCTCTCTCTCTCTCTCTCTTTTCGAGGCTACGTATCGCAGCCCTCACCCAGTTGAAGGGTTGTCCCGTGATCAATGAGATTTTCCGGCGGGTTCTCCCTCGAGCGGGATAAAGGTGCATATACAGTGAGCTTTGGTTTACTCCGGTATAAGCAACGCCGGCTCATTCGAATGCATATGCAGCTTATCACTACCTACGTTGTCGATATTTATAGATGTTGACGTATATAGGTCTACCATACTTACACACCGTAACCCACGCTCGCGCATCGGTTTCGTCGCTTAGCCCCTGTGCGAAATTGATTCGTGCCTCTCAGGGTCCGCGGATTGTGCGCCAAGCACAGCGACAATGGGGAGACTGGAGGGGCGTAGAAAGTGTGCGGGTTATTCGCCTTTTTGTAAATGTTCGTCCTCTTACACGATAAACCACGACAGTAACACATTCTTCGCGCACACACACACACACACACACACACACACACACACACACACACACACACACACACACACACACACGCACGCACACACGCACGCACGCACGCACGCACGCACGCACGCACGCACGCACGCACGCACGCACGCACACACACACACACACACACACACTAAAACACGTTCCGAATATACCAATATACGGGAAGTGACCAAACGGTGGGTGCAAGTGGGCCGATTTCATGGTAAATAGAACATGGTCGGTGGCTATTGATGGTGATTCGACAAACGCTGCGCTACTCTTCGGTGGCGCGAGCAGCTCCTCGTCGCCATCGTTGAGGCTGGACTACACACCGATGGTGGTAAGCCAAAGCCTGCGCGTTCATTCGATGCTCTTATTCCGACATGGCCCATCTCTCTCTCTCTCTCTCTCTCTCTCTCTCTCTCTCTCTCTCTCTTTCTCCTACATTTATCTTTATCTACATGCCCTCCACCTCTATATATATCGCTCTACGCACTCAATGTGCGTACGTGCGAGCATGCGCCCTCTCGAGACCATTAAGGGCCACTTCCGAGTTGACAAACCAGGCAGGTTGGTTACCGTCGAACGATATATAGGGGAGACCGGGGCAAAATGGTATAGCGGGGCATAATGGGACCGGGGCAAAATGGGACCGGGGCAAAATGGGACCGGGGCAAAACGGGTTTGGGGCAAAATGGAATAGTGAAAATCAACACTGCTGGAAAATACGTCATTGGGGCAAAACGGGACTGGGGCAAAATGGGCCGGAGAAAATCAGGCTCCTCAGAAAGAGGCGGTTGGGGCAAAACGGGATCGGGGCAAAATGGGACAGTGGAATTTTTGACTTTACAACAACAGTTCGTGCTCGGCTCGTCAGGATTCGTTGAATCCAATAAATTTAAGTACTTCAACATTCAAAAAAATACTAATTTTTCATTTGTTATTAAAGTTTGTTAAACAATTACTTTTGATTCTGCGGTCAGAACTGTACCAAACTTGTAAATTGTTATTTGAGCCTTCTTATTCGATTGGTACAATTTCTTTGTCGTTATTAATTATTTAAATAATCAAGTAATTTTTATAATCTGATGCGTGCAATTTATGGTTTTTTTTGTTTTTATCTTTCTTTGTTTTTTTTTTTTTTTTTTCAAATTTATTTTCTGCCAACTGCACGTTACTGATACTGATTTTTAAGCCATTGATGAAAATCTAACTCTTGTCAATTTTTACGTAAATTGTTTTATGAAACTAGAACCGCCGCTCCCCATGAAATCGACGGATATGTGTCGACAAATATATCGGTCAGTCCGTATTATCTGCGTATATGTGGACTGAAACGAACCACAAGCACCATTTAGATTAGATTATGTTTCAACAGCTCTTTCATAGAGCCGAAGCATGAATTTTCCTGTCATCCCATTTTGCCCCAAATTCAGCGGGCTGCGACACTTCATTTTTGTGTGTCCCATTTTGCCCCAATTTGATATTCCACTCCTCTCTGTCCCATTTTGCCCCTATCCCATTTTGCCCCAAATCAAGCACCAAGAAACTTCATTTTTTGCTATCCCATTATGCCCCGATCCCATTATGCCCCAGTGCCGTTTTGCCCCGGTACCGTTTTGCCCCGCTATACCATTTTGCCCCGGTCTCCCCTACGACATGGGTCGCCATCACTGACTGTTCTGACCTATACATGCGTACGTACACACACGAATTTGCACCTTCGCATACACACATGAGAATTCAGGAATCCACACATACATCTAGACGAAACCGCACACGCTTTAACGTCCCCGCGGATCAGAGACCCTGACAGTGCCCACCGATCACTGCACGGCGAGTGCCACAATAATCCTAATGCACTGGGGGTGGAAAACACGCCGAAGGAAAAGTGACAGGGTAACGGCGAAAATCATTATCGCCAGTTGAGCGAAGCTCGAAGATGCCAGTTGATCCAAGACAGTGAAAGGTTCATCGTAGCCTACCGCAACCAATGCTGCTAAAAGAGACTTGCGCCGGAGCTCTTTATTTTCTTGAAAGTTCTTATTTCCCTATGGCGTTCAAGCTTGCATCGTTGGAATGCAATGCAAATCCTTATTCACTTTTATTACAATCCAATTTCTTTTGTATTTTTAGGTTATGTATCCCTAATAAGGGCCTTTAAAAATATTTTAAAACTTCAATACCATATTTTCCTACCATTTCCTCGTATTTCCTCATATTTTCCTACCATTTCCTCGTTGCCGCTGCTCGCCTCGTTTGGCCTCCTCGAGATGTTTAGAACTGGATGAATATACGAGGAACGAGCATCTCGATTCTGGGCGAATTTTTTTTCTCTTGGTCCCGGAGAAATTGGACGCGAGAGAACGCGAAGCCAATGCGAGAATAGCGATAGAAGAATCGATGATTGGCTTGGTATCGGCAACGAGTGTGTATATACGAATTTCGAAATTACGAATGGCCGCACTGACGGGAAAAAGTGTGAATGCCCTTTGAGCGCTCACGTCGGACTCTCGGGCTAGCAACCTCACAGAGTGAGAAAACGTGAATGCAGAGCCGAGCTAAAAATCAACTGAATTTTTGCACGAGATACCACGTCTCGATGTTCCATCACAATATTACGATTTTCAAGTTTTTGTATCGGTGAAACGCAACGAATTTGTTTTTTTTTTCACTTTTATTACAATGTTAAATATTTTTCGCAGATTTGGGTTTTACTCGGATCTGTCAAAATAAATTTGGGCAACGTGTAAAAATAGTGAATTTTCATCGCATTCCAACTATGCAAACTTCAGCCGAGAAAAATCCTCCCTGTAATCGAACTTTAGTCAGGGGAGGAAACTCGAACCTTATTCTCAATTCGGTGAGCTTCTAGTCCCTTCGCTTTTTTTTCTTATTCGTAATACGGAATACTACCCTTTCTTCTCCCCCCCCCTCTTTCTCTCTCGCTCTTTTGATCTCCACCTCTCTATCCCTCTTTGCCACTTCTTAAAGTAGTACTCTCAGAATGCTCTCTTTTCGTATTGTGCTCGCTCAACTTCGAAACCCTCGCCCCTCTTTTCGTTGCCCCTCCGACGTATATACTTGTATGCCTCTTCTATACTTATTCGTGATTCTCCCTCTCCTCGAATCGCGGTGCTCCGACTTCTCGTGGGGCCCTCGCGGCAGGGAGAAGAGACTTCGTGGCTTGTCTCGGATTTACCTACCTCGCGGCACTCATCTCCTCTACCGTGTCATTATGTCGTTATTTCCGACAACGAGCGTGTCTCGACGAGACTGATTCTCTCTCTCTCTCTCTCTCTCTCTCTCTCTCTCTCTCTCTCTCTCTCTGTCTCTCTGTCTCTCTCTGTCTCTCTCTGTCTCTCTGTCTCTCTGTCTCTCTCTGTCTCTCTGTCTCTCTCTGTCTCTCTGTCTCTCTCTGTCTCTCTCTGTCTCTCTCTGTCTCTCTGTCTCTCTGTCTCTCTCTGTCTCTCTGTCTCTCTCTGTCTCTCTCCGTCTCTCTGTCTCTCTCTGTCTCTCTGTCTCTCTCTGTCTCTCTGTCTCTCTCTGTCTCTCTGTCTCTCTCTGTCTCTCTGTCTCTCTCTCTGTCTCTCTCTGTCTCTCTGTCTCTCTCTGTCTCTCTCTGTCTCTCTGTCTCTCTGTCTCTCTCTGTCTCTCTCTCTCTCTCTGTCTCTCTCTCTCTCTCTGTCTCTCTCTCTCTCTCTGTCTCTCTCTCTCTCTCTCTCTCTCTGTCTCTCTCTCTCTCTCTCTCTCTCTCTCTCTCTCTCTCTCTCTCTCTCTCTCTCTCTCTCTCTCTCTCTCTCTCTCTCTCTCTCTCTCTCTCTCTCTCTCTCTCTCTCTCTCTCTCTCTCTCTCTCTCTCTCTCCCCCCCCCCCTCCCTCTCGCATGCCACCGTGCTATAGTTCCCGCAACTACCATCTCCAACTATGCTCAACCTGTGCGAGATCACGTTTTCAGTACCTACAAGCCCTTTTCCACGAATGTGTCTGTGCAAATATATGCATATAAAGATATTGTGTGCAAAAGCAAGAAGTAGAGAAAAAGCTGCACGTTTGGGAGAGACGCAGCTCTCGTTTATACTGAAGAAAGGAAAAAAAAATTGACATTTTTTTCACACATGAATTAAGTGCGCCAAGAGAAATAAGAACCGTAGATTCGAATAGGGCATTCAAGGTCAGTATCGAACACCTATTAAAACGAAATATAAATCTAAAAATCTCGGATCACTAGCAAATATTTGGTAGTGATCCGGGATATTTAGATTTTGTATCATCGATACTGACCTTGAATGACCGTTGAACTGATCGATACTGATCGTTGAACGACTTTGACCCCCTAATGTTTTTGATGCGGCTTGTAAGATTCTTTTTAAGATTCTTATTCAGCGATCTAAAACAAATTTGCAAACCATGGTTTTGGATAATAACAAAAATAAGAAATTGAAAATGATTTTCGTTGCATTCCAACGATGCAAACTTCGGGCCTCTGCTCTTTGCTGTAGTGAGTAGCAGACTGTTCTAACCAAAAACTACGAGTTCTGCAATACCGTTGTGACCGCGCCGAAAACTTGTGATACATGGCCTCGGGATCCTAGGCTATGCAATAAACAATAGTATTAAAAAAAATTGGAGCTTTGACAGACCCCTAATGCATCGCAAAATACGAGAAGCGAGGCACCTATCCTACCAAGGGCGTAGAATTATCGTAAATGGGCCAAAATTATCGTACCTATTAGGATATTGTCTATAATAAATAAATAAATCATATTATACGCAATATTGGTATGTATGCGAACACTTTACAGTTTATCCCTTGTAAACTACCGTTTTCGAATGAATAGAACACTGAAACCAAATGTTTCACGTATGGCGCAGACCTGAACCGATTAACCCTCCATTTCATGTTCAATAAACGCATCATTTGAATGATGCGTTTGACCTTTGCCAATATATCCTTCGCAAAAACTAGACCTATATTCGCAAAAACAGAAAATATAAGTTATAATGTAATTAACATTTTACATGTAATCGAAATATTCGCAATATCGAATATCGAACGATGTCATTTTCTTATTCGCTGATTGGCAAATGGTAACCAATGAGACGGCTTGTATATTGTATAATCTAAGAAAGTGCTGTAGTTGCACCACGGCAGCGCTTCTTCATGTGTCCAATTTGAAGGCGCCCCAATGAGCGAATAGCGCTATGAGTTAAAGAGAATCGCATTTGCTATTGGGCTAATGGCTATCAGCGCACGAGTGGAATAAATTCTCAAATTTTGCATCATGATGGAAATGATCGTACAATCTGCGTACAATAATAATGTGCGATCGTAGATCGCGCGTAGGCATGAAATTATCGCATGTGTACGATAATGAACGTACGGATCCTAACGCTGTAGCGAGTCACACCGGCAGCATCAGGAACTGCAATGAAATCGTAAAATTCGAGAGGCCCGAAATAAAGGAATCTTTGTAAGAACAAATGGCAGCGACGTACGCGTGTCGCGTCTGTTTCGCGCTATCACACAACGGAATACGAATGGAGCCCAAGGGGGTCCCCGCGCAGGTCCGCCTTGATTTATCGCCCGTGCGCGGCTCATCCGCGTGGCTCTCTTGCTCGATGCCCGCGCGCCAAATGATTTTGGAACAAAAAAAAGTCTCCAACGTATCTGCCAGTCGGAGTTTACGAATGTACCCACCCGGGTGTGAGTCGTAGAATATTGGTCCTTAAAATTCTTTTGGCTGGTATCTGTAAGTGGTCGAAAGACAATTTGTTTTTCTTTTTGATTGAAGAAAAAGAATAAGCAATAAGAGGCAAAAAAGTAGCGTGTGTGAAAATTTTACCCGATGCCGAGCTGTGTAAAAAAGGAATGTAGAGAATTGCCGACCCGGAAGTACGTTCAGTGTAGAAATACACACACACACACACATTCACACCCGCACATGTTTTTTGCTCCGGAAAGAGTTACAACGATGGGAGAATAAACGGGGGAGTCGACAATACAGGAACGTATGGAAATAGTATAGCCTCGTTGCGTTTCTACATACAGACGCGCACGCACACTCACACACACCCTCATGTCAACTTGAACCAGCGAACTCTGGACGCGAATAAGAGAGACGACGAGAAAAAAGAGGCCCGTGAAATCCAAAACCCTCATATTAAAACGGAGAGCGCGAGAAAATGACTCTCCCTTTCCCTGCCTTTTTTGCGCTCCGTCTCGAGAGAGATAGAGAGTGCTGCCTCACACTCACCCCCCTCCCTTCCTCCCTCCAGCTTTGCCACGGGTACGCACATCGTACGCATTTCGAGCTTGGCTCAAAACAATATAATGACCACGGCAACACGCACACCTACACGCGGAACAGTGAGCGTAATGAAAGGTAAAAAGGAACAAGAATAACGCACACCGGCGTCGGTCAGCTTGCTATGCGATTATACTACATATTATATGTATAAATTCATAAAGTACTGTACTACACATTATTAATAACGAGGTAGGGGGCTTTATGTGTGTTCACACACACACACACACACACACACACACACACACACACACACACACACACACACACACACACACACACACACACACACGCACGCACGCACACGCACACGCACACGCACACGCACACGCACACACGCGCGCGCGCGCGCGCGCGCGCACGCACGCAATATATATATATATATATATATATATAACCAATGTAGACGTTCAACACGACGGCGCCGTGTATAATGCACAAACGGTGTGTGCATGCTCGTTGCGTCGGTCAAGATAACTTTGGTCTCCTCACTTTACTACCATGTTCGACGTACTCCTGAATACACCTATACATATATATACACACATACATTGCGAAACCCGGAGAACTTGGAGAACATGACGTAACACGCGTATATGTCCAAGTCTATGCGAGCCCTTCCGTTGATACTTTGTATTACGCATAGATTACAAATAAACAACAAGTATTCGTGCAGTACAAAATACAGAGTGGAGGCACGGTCGGTGCACAGCAGTGTTACGTGAAAGTAAAAAAGATAAGAATGGCAAAGCCCGAACATGTAGATACACATTGATCCTTTTTCTTCGGGTCATAGCAAAAAATGTTAGTGCGCGGTAAAGAAAATCGGAGATTGCACCCTATAGGTCGATTTTAGAAGGTGGCTCAAGGGATTTTAAGATGTTTTTCCAGCTTTTGCTTTCAATGGTGGTTTTTGAGGTTTCGAATAGAAAGAATGATCACAAAATGTCGAAAGGCCAATGGACATGATTTTCGGTGGAAACATTTATTTTAGGGGAAAGTATCTGGAAATGGTTTCGCCAATTTTTAGAGTTATGTCATCGGTCTTTGCGCGAGTTATTTTGGACCAATACTAACAGCTTTTGATGTGACAGCGAAGAAGAAGAAGAATATTGTTTCCTTTGCATCATGATAATTTTTATACATACTATATTTAGGGTTGTTATAGATATATATCACTTGGCCTGCGTTGACCCTTCGACTATTGAAAGGCTTACGCAGTCATTGAAAAATTGCGATTAAATTCCGAACAGAATTTACTGCCAACGTTGGTGCAATAGCGGACACACACACATGTACGAATGTATGTCTGTATGTACAGTAGCGGTCAAAAGCTTCCATCATTTTGGACAATAGCAAAATTAAATATATTAGAAAAACACAATTTATTTTATAGAGCTTTATAGTATCTGCGTAAAATAAGAAGTAAAATTAATCATATTATTCTAATATAACCATGCAATTATCCAAAGTGATGGAAAATTTTGCTATTGTTCAAAGTGATCGAAAGGTTTTTACCGGTACTGTATGCACGTGCGTATATACGAATCCACGATCTACCCCAGGTGCACGGTATAGTTTCTTGGCGCCGAAAATGCATCCAATGTGAGAGAATGGCTTCGAAAAGACTCGGCGATTAAGTATGTAGCGAGAGAAGGCGAGAAAGGATAAATTTGTACACATACCTCCCCCCCTCTTTCACTCTTTTTCTCTCTCTTTCGTAATCGCGCGCTATCTTGTACAAGATTAGCCGCGCCTCATCGCGATTGCTCGCCCCCTATCATTCGTGCTATTCGGCAATCGTCGAGCTGAGAATTTTAAATTCCACTTGGACCTTTCTCTCTCTTTCTCTCGCTCTCTTTCCCTTGCTCTCTTTTTCGTTTATCTTTCTCGCTGCCTCTTTCCCGTTTTCACGCACACTCTTTGGGCGTAGATACGTAATAACCGCGAACACGCAAGATATCCACCTGGCACGAGCCGCCGACACGTTTTCACGCATTGAAAGAATGAAACGGAAGCGGCATGGGAGAGAAAGAGATAGAGGAAGAGAGGGAGAGAAAAAGAGAATCAAAAGGGAGAGAGAGAGAGACAGAGAGAGAGTGCGAGAGATAAGCCTCGAGAAGCGATACGGGGGGATCGTTCATCTACTCCAGAAATTCCTTGATGCCGTAGTCGCAGACACATAAAGAGAGACAAAGAGAGAGGCAAAGAGCGAGAGTGAGAGAAAGGGTAGGTTTTTTACGGTCTGGTCACATGATGATTTTCATGGAATTTTTGTTCACTGGTTTTGTTGCGGTTTAAATTCTCTCTCTCTCTCTCTTTCTCTCTCTCTCTCTCTCTCTCTCTCTCTCTCTCTCTCTCTCTCCCTCTCCCTCTCCCTCACCCCTCCCTCCTCTCGTTGCACTCTCCACCTCCGGAAATCTGTTTCCAAATTATCTCCCTGTTTCCATTGTCAACGTTCATTATGGAAACACAGGCGCGCTCAGCCGATTACGGAAAATTAGTCATCATAAATAGAAAAGATGAGGCCGTAGCAAAAAGCGTTTCTTACAAAAGTTTTATGGTTTTGAGAGTTACGTCCGATGGTAAAATACCTTTTTTCTGTCAACGCGTATGCGATATACCCTGGTGACTTTCAATTTTTCAAATGTATGGGCAAGTTTTTTAATTTTTAGAAAAATAGCTGATTTGAAGACGAACTTAACGAGAAAAAAAAACAACATTCTCTAGCTCAAAAGCCAAGAAAAGTTATGGCGGTTCAAAGTTTTCGGAAATATCCCATGCTACATGCATTGCAGTGACGAATTTCGAAAGGCGTACTTGACTTTTCGTCGAACAATCTCATCAGTTATGGCTGTTAAGTGGTAGCTTAGGCCTTTTCGAATAGCGCATGTGCACGAACAAAACTGAACCCTTCCTCAAACCGTTTTGTGTGGGTAATGCGAATTCAGGGGGTAGGCTTTCGTTGGTACATTTTCGGTTTAAGTAAAGGTCTAGTTTTTCTCATGTATATGTACTACTTAAAAAATCCTAAACCGCCACTTAACAGCGATAACTGATAATATCGCTCGACACAGAGTTGAATATGCCTTTCGAAATTCGCCGCTGTAATGTGTGTAGCGTGGAATATTTTCAAAAACTTTCGGCAGCCATAATTTTCTTTATTATTGAGCTGGAGAATTTTTTTTCCGTTGGATTCGTCACTGAATTAGCTATTTTTCGGAAAAATAGAAACCATGTATTTCCATTAAAAAAAAAATGAAAACTACCGTAGTAGCTCGTAAAGATGTTGAGAGAAGAAAGTTTGTTTTACCATCGGGGATGTCCCCCTCAAAAACATAAAACTTTTATTATGTTAATGTTTGCATCGTTGGAATGCATAAAAAGTTGATTTTTTTTCTATTGCTCACATTCTTTTTACCGATTTACGGTAAAAAAATCACCCAAACGGTTTTACTTCCATTCACTAGAGATCCACAATCTTAATCTATTTAGAAAATGATGGATCATGATGAAAATTGAGAAATAAAAAAATAGAGAAGAACTTTCGTTGCATTCCAACGATGCAAACGCGATAAACTTTTGTAGGGAAAAACCTTTCTGCACGACCTCGTATTTTCGATTCGCTTTAACGCTTTTTTTAAAATGGCGCTTCCTGTATACATGTATGCAGTTGTATTCAAGTATACAGAATATACATTAGCTGGAAGTTAACTACTTCTAATACGAAAATCCTCTTTCGAAAACGATTTATATTCATCTTTTTTTTTGTCGCTTTCTCTCGCTCGTTCGCTCGGTGGATATTGCAATACACATTGTCGATAGGAAGCTCATAGTCGTTAAGTTCGCAAAATCCTGCAAAGTGTGAATTTCTTCTGCAAGCAGGAGCGCGTAGACAAAGAGCCAAAGCTTCCTACGACGACGCGGTCGGCACAAGAATGCAACGCCGATGAGCGGCCCGCCCTCTATTTTTTGTCCGTGTATGGGTGACTGTATATATATATATACACACACACACACACACGTCGAGGATACAGCAAAATTCTTTCTCGCAGTCGTCCTCGGTGTCGCGACACTAACCGCAGGATTTTCCGGTTGTCCTGGTGCGGTTAATGCCGCGATGAGTCGCCTTAATGGCCGACGATCGAGTCACAGAGAGAGAGAGAGAGAGAGAGAGAGAGAGAGAGAGAGAGAGAGAGAGAGAGACACGAAGAGAGAGCGATGTCCCAGCGATAAGCACCCTTTCCTTTTCTTGCTGTAGGTTTCTCTTCTTTGTATTCTTTTCCGTTTTCGTTATTTTTTTGTCTCGAAACTTTTCGGCACCATCTTAGCCGTTAGTCCAGTAAAAGAGAGGAAAACCTAGCACTTTTTAGCGTAGACTATGAATTTTTGACTGAAGGTAGATGGTTGCATACTGAAAGTAACCCCGCAAAAAATGTTGCCCCTTAACTCGCCTCAACCCTAAGAAATAGGGGTTGAAAACTTAAAAATCACCATATCTCGATAATGAATAGCACGATCAAAAAAAAAAATTCAAACAAAAGTCGTTTGAATTAATGAAATACGTATAAAATTATCTGACGTCCAATCCCCTATCTTTGAAAGTAGCGTGACAAAAGCGATATGTCTAATCGTTTTGTGCCGCTATATTCAATGATAGGGGGTTGGACGTTGAATAACTTTATCCGAATTTTATTATTCCAAACAACTTTTGTTTGAAACCTTTTTTGATCGGGCTATTAATTATCGAGATACGGCGATTTTTGAGTTTCCAACTCCTATTTCTTAGGGTTGGAGCGAGTTGAGGGGCAACATTTTTGCGGTGTTACTTTCAGCATGCAACCATCTACCTTCCGTCAAAAGTTTTTATTCTACGCTAAAAAGTGCTGGGTTTTCGTCCCTTGTACTGGACTACGTTCCGTAAAACGTCACTCTGAAATATTTTCTTGTACGTACACATGCCATTGCGCAGTCGGGGAAAAAAAAATGATACCACGGTCTTCGTTGCGAACGAATGCGAGGGAAGGAACAGTCTCTAGATGTGGAGGTTTGCACAATTTATTCTACCGGTTGGAAAGGTTGAAATTTCACTTACGAGCACGCCCTTAATATTGGCACGCTTCTTGTTAACCGAGGGAGAACGACGGATGACGAATTTTTTATTTTCTCTGCTGATTTTTTTGTAAATACTTTTCTACCCCCCCCCTCTCTCTCTCTCTCTCTTTGTCTTTCTTCGATACGTTCTCCCGTTTCTTCGTTTTGTCGTGTTTTGTCCGAGTGCCGAGCGCCCCGTCGTCTCGATTCGCACTCGCATCGCATTACGAGAGTAGCATAAAGGGCGATACGCTCTCGAAGCTGAAGAAGGACGCGCGGAGGAGAGAGCCGGTTTCTCTCCCGTTTGTTTCTCTCGTCGATTTCTCGGAGAGGAGAATCTCGTTCGGACGTCTCATTACTCGCGTCTACGTGTGTCTCAGAGGCACGTCGACTCGATGCCACGCTCGTGAGTTCTTCTTCTTCTCCCTCTTCTTCTTCTTCTTCATCATCATCATCATCATCATCATCATCATCATCATCATTCTACTCGCATCCGATACCCTTCGGGTCTCGCGCCCGGCGTGCACGCGGGAGTGTCGAAAGGCCTTCCAGTTGTCGAGTCTCGCGATCGTCTCGACGGATGATCGGATTCCCGCGGAATCAAACTCATCCGCCGCGAAAGCGGGAGAGAGAGGAGGGGATGCGAAATGATACAAATAGGTAAGGGGTCTCACTTTGGAGGCTAAAACAGGCTATGTTCATGAATTTTTTTGATAAGTTTATATTATAGATATTGGTATAAAATTTGTTACATTAATAAATACAGTTTCGACAAACATTTAAAAAAAAATTATATTTTTAAGTCACTATTTATTGATGAAAATGGTAGTTGAAAAATGTCCTAAAAAATTGTAGGCCTGCGCTGTTGATGAAATCTCGGAGATGGATCATCCGAAACAAAAAAATCAAACGGCTTTAGATTCAGTATGTTAAGGGGAGGTACCTGAGTAAACGGCGAGAAAAACAGGTAAACTTCGGGAATTTTTATCTCAAAAACTAATGTTTCAATTGGATTCGGGTTTTTTTAATTGGAAAATATGTACATTGAGGTATGTTTAGGAATTTTTGAAAATAAATTCGTTTACTCGAAGCGATTCAAACGCTATTATCTCGAAACATAGTTTTCAAAGTCGGTGCCAGATGTATCTCGAAAACGGCTTGTCCGATTTTGTCCAAATTTGGATACAATATTCTTCGATAGTTTTTCTCGTTCGCCACGTAGGGGTTTTTCATTTGATTGAACCATTGCTTTTTTATGCAATGCGTATGCATCCAAAATCGTCGGAAATTGCGAACGAATAACGAACGTTAAATTAAAACGGTCGCAATCGCGTCAAAAATGAAAACGTCAAAAAGATCCTACGAGGCGAACGAGAAAAACTATCGAAGAATATTGTATCCAAATTTGAACAAAATCGGACAAGCCGTTTTCGAGATGCATCTGGCAGCGACTTTGAAAACTATGTTTCGAGATAATCGCGTTTGAATGGCTGCCAGTCAACGAATTTATTTTGTAAAATTCCTAAACATACCTCAATGTACATATTTTCCAATGAAAAAAACCCGGATCAAATCGAAACATTCGTTTTTGAGATAAAAATTCTCGAAGTTTACCTGTTTTTCTCGCCGTCTACTCAGGTACCTCCCCCTCAATGGGTATAGCGCATATCATACGATGTTTGATATGTGCATAAATAACAAAATGGCGGACATTTTTCGAAAAAAACAAAAAACGTTTTTTTCACCGTTTTTGGCAAAAAATAGTAAATATCAAAATTTGAAAAAATCCTTGATATGCGCTATAGCTATAGTTGTAAAGAATATGTGGTTGAACTCTCATAAGGATCGGTTCAGTAGTTTTGAAGATTTTATCAACAAGACGTCGAAAAACGTTGTTTCGAGAAAAACGCGTTCAAAGTTTGTTTGGGTTACATAAATATATAACAAAATTTTCATCTCTTTACTTCGAAAGAGTATTTATTAAGTGTAACAACTTTTATATCGATATCTATAATATAAAGCTTTAAAAAAATGCATGAAAATAGCCTTTTTTAGCGTGTAAAGTGAGAAGACCCCTTAAGTCGCGATCTTCTTTCTATGGACTCTCATTCGTCGAGAGCAAATGGGAAATAAACGGAAGAACCGGTTGACCATAACAAGTTCACTTGATACGCCGATCGGGAGGAACGACGAATGTGGGCCCCGTCGGATTATAATATTATTGCAAAGACGACGTGCACCGTCCGTGTTATCGATCACACGGGAACATTGACAAATGAGATTATGAAACTTTGACTCGCAATCGGTTTGTTTCATTGACGGGTCTCGTCATCGCGGTCTCTGTCGAAGATACTGGCTCTTATGACATTCATGTTCTAGCGAGCAATCGTTGATTTTACATGTGAACGTCACGCAACGCAGCTGAATGAGATGTCAAGTAGATGCGGGAGAAAAAAACTTGAACGAACGGGATCGCGATCATGCTGATCCGCTGGGGGCGGTCTTGTCTTTTTTTAATCGATAATCAAATGAATCTGATTTCAGTTCAAGAATTTTGGGAGTTTTATAAAACCATTACGGCACAATGACAAGGGATATCTCTCAGGTGTCGTCATTCGATTTTATTGAAACTTATATATGTACGAAGCGTTGAAAACTAAGCGACACGCATTTTTTTTATCAGCGGCAAAACTGTTTTAAGAGGTGAGACGAGCCCTCGAATAGGGGTGATTCACCCCACAATTATGTTTTTTTTTGCGATAACTTTCTAGTGGATTTTTCATCGCTTCGGATCAGAATTTTCGTTTTTGTTTCATTGCGATCGGTCGACTGCTTGTGGGTGAAACTGCAATATTACCCCTTGACATGCCTTTCTTCGAGGGCTGGCCTCACCCCTTAAAAGCCGCTTTCCCCCGATAAAAAAATAATACGTGTCGCTCAGTTTTCAATGCCTCATAACATATATGAGTTTCGACAAAATCGAAGGAGGCCACCCGAGGGTTCTTTGTGAGAGAAGTGATTTATTGGAATAAGTTGTTATTTATTCGCGTAACCCGAGTCGAAATTTTCGAGCCGCGTTCAACCCACAAAATGAAGGCGAGCAGAAATCGGCGTGAGCGGGTTATTGGGTATCTAAAGGAGGGTACAATGTTTGAAAGTACCATGCGTTGGAGCCTCCGATGAACCTCCGGCATGGCAGAAAGTAGACTTTTTGACTCAAAGGAGGTCAGGGAGGGTCACAATTGAACCTACGGAACCTCAGGTGGACCTACTTCGAGCGTTCCCGCAGAACCTACTGCCCCCCCTTTCGGCCTACTGTACACGGCTAAACAAAAAAATTTATTTATATAGAATCTATTTAAATAAAATAGGTTTTTTTTCTTGTCTCCTAGCCTACTACGATCATATTTCTTTCAAATATATTTATATATGTTATTAAAGATGAGATTCAAATTAATCTTCATTTGCTTACAATGTACACTGTAAAGCTTAGTGTACTATATGCAAAAAATATTTCATAAATGGAAAATAAAATGAACGCATTATTTGAGAGCTTTACTACAAGGATTTTTCATCGTAATTCGTCATTCCCTGGCCTTTGGAAATGATTTTTTTCGAAGAAAATATTTGCCCTATATGCGATTTGAACCTAGTCCTACCTACTCATAACTACGCGCCGCTGCCCCTATGCTACCGAGTGCTTATAACATTTTGGTCGCTGATATGGCATAAGAGACCAAATGAGTACCTCCAACTATTTGTTGTATCACATAAGCTATAGATTTTTCAAACACACAGACACACACACACAGACACACACGCGCGCGCGTGTGTGTGTGTGTGTGTGTATTTATATGTTTATTTATAGAAAATCAATCTATTTAATATCGTCCAATAACTACATATTTTATTTGATTCTAATAAATCTGTGATTCGGTTTCATCAGTTTAACATTTTCATCTGTTCAAAAAAACAATTTAGTCAAGTTCACTGAATGGATCTAGTTATTTTTTTTTAATTTACCTTAAATAAAATATTTGTAGAGTTAAGCATTTTTCTATTTGATTGAACTAATGGTCCATCTTTATTGTAACACTCATATCAAAGGGGCGGGGGGTAGTGAAGGTGGAGAGAGAGGAATTTTATATATATATATATATATAAAATAGGCGGGGGGTAGTGAATTCCTCTCTCTCCACCTTCACTACCCCCCGCCCCCTTGATATGAGTGTTGCAATAAAGATGGACCATTAGTTCAATCAAATAGAAAAATGCTTGACTCTACAAATATTCTATTTAAGGTAAATTAAAAAAAATAACTAGATCCATTCAGTGAACTTGACTAAATTGTTTTTTTGAACAGATGAAAATGTTAAACTGATGAAACCGAATCACAGATTTATTAGGATCAAATAAAATATGTAGTTATTGGACGGTATTAAATAGATTGATTTTCTATAAATAAACATTTTTAAAATCAATCATTTTAATAATGGAATGCAATAGGAAAAATTTGGTTCTATGAAAAATCTAGTTAATACATATTTTTTAAAAATCAAATAGACGCGGTTAGTTAATATCATAATATTTAGCGGGAAAAAATAAAAATATGCTTCATACATACACGTGGAAATATTTCTTTAATTTTCGACGTGCTAAAAATGAAAACAAGGAAAAATCAAACATCTTATTTGAAATCGACGGTAATCGGCCGTCGCCATTTATCAACTCATTATTGAATAAACAAAAAAAAACAAAACGAACAAAAACAAAAAGAAAAAATCGAATGAGGTTGAATTCTAAACCGACAATTTCAATCCTTCAGAACATGAAATAGACTATAATTAACACCCTATCGTTCCATATAAAAATCAACATTATATGTTATTTAGATATACACTGCCAGCTAAAAGTTTTCGGACACTCCACATAATCGCAAAACTTTTAAACGCTGGATAAATGCCAAATAATGTTAGAGTAATATAATTCATTTCATTTATTATTTCACGAAGATACTATAAAGATCTATAAGATTAAGTAATTTCACAGAGCTTTATAGTATCTTCGTAAAATAATTATTATTCTACCATAAGTTTGCAATGATCCAAAGTGATATTAAGTTTTGCAGTTATCTGAAGTGTCCGAATACTTTTGACTGGTAGTGTATATTCGAATATATTAACGCAACCACATATTTCGAGTATTATATATATATATATATATATAAAGTATTATATAATATATACCGTCGCTTAAATGTTTGGATACACCAGTCGATATTTCTTGCTGCACTAAAAGTCATATAGCTTCGTAAAAAAAAGATAACCAAATTTACCGAACGGCGTTTTGACGGGAATAAATTCAGCTGTATGTTGCTTTTCTGAAATATTTTTTTATCATTTTCTTTTCAACCCGGTACGCACTTTTATACGTGACTGATTTTCGACTTTTTTCGACCATCAAGAATTGAACGCAGGACTTATGGGAAAAAAATTGTTACGTTTATCCATGATGAACTTAAACGGGGTAGCAGGAACTTCATTTGCGTTTTTTATAAAGTTTTGTACGATTTTTTTCGCAATGTTATTTCATTTTTTGCTAAAAAGACTAATTCTAGATAATGCAATGTAACTCAAGAACTAGAGGGCTTAAGAAGAAATGTCAAGAACGAAAAACGTCGTGTAAGCTTATACTGGATAGACTGGCATTTTTTAAAGAATTTTCCTGTGAGATTTTTTCTCACAGGAAAATGCCTATTAATCCGATAGAATTGGAGTAAGACTGCATACACAAGCATTCTTTTATCAATTGCCTATAAAATAATAATAAATCGATATTGAGCAAATTTGATTGTTTTCGCATATTAATATTGGACTATTAATTTGATAAGGGGACGATGTATTTTTATTAATTTCGTATTATTTTCGTCATCGAACGGGTTACCGATCAGGTCACAATGGAATGATGATGGAGGAGATATCGAATTTGGGC
>OX101788.1:34011018-34193866 GCA_944452715.1 Ophion slaviceki | reverse complement strand
CGAGATTTGTAAGAAAAGATTTTGGGTTATAATGCAAATGAAGAAATTAAAAAAATGAGGAAGCACTTTTGCTGTGTTCCAACGATGCATACTTCAACATCGTTTCTCATTTCATCCTTTTACCAAAATACTTATTGGGCTCGCAGGGTAGGTTGCAAAATAATTTTGCTTGAATCCCCAATCTGCTTTTGGTAGATGTTGGCTATGCAAATCACTGAAAGGCTTTGAGAGGATCTCCGTCACAAACCCACAATGCAGAAAATGTTTTTATATAGTAACAAAAATAAAGAAAAAATAACTATACTCGGTGCATTTTGATGATGCAACCTTCAACATCACATGTTCGGAATAGAACTGTAATTTCAGACAAGTCTGTTATTGTATATTGAGGTCAAAGAAATCATTTATTCGAGTCAAATAGTTTAATCGAACTCAAATTAGAGACGTACAACCGAAATTTGTAAGAAAAGATTTTGGATGATAATGAAAGTGAAGAAATGAAAAAATAAGAAAACACTTTCGTGTTGCTCCACCGATGCAAACTTCAACACCGTTTCTCATTTCCTCCTCCTACCAAAATACTTATTGGACTCGAAGAAATGGGTAGATTGGAAAATCATTTTTCTTCTGCTACCCCAATCTGCTTTCGGTAGATTTAGGCTATGAAAATCACACAAACGCTTAGAAAGAATCAGGGTCAGATACCCACAATCCACAAGTGCAGATGATGTTATTAAATGATAACAAAAATGAAGAATAAATAATTATGCTCGCTGCATTCTAACGATGCAAACTTCAACATCATATGTTCGGAACATAGCTGCAATTCCAATCAAAGCTTCTATTTGACATTAAACTCGGAGAAATCATTTATTTGAGTCAGATAATTGCAATTGTTCAGTGGAATAGTTATCCATCTTTACGTAGTGACTAATGAGACCCGAAAAACTGTTTAGCAGCCCAAATCAGAGCGCGCTGTGCATCACATTCTGAGCAGGTGATGATGGTGATCATATTACGAGTCGTCTGAAATCCAAATCCTTGTGATTTTTAAAAGAAAAAACTGCTTTAGTAATCCGAATTTTAAGTTATCGTTCTAGAAATTCTTCATCGCACATAAGATTATGAGACTCGAATGAAAAAAATGTTGGACCCGAACATTACATCGTCGTTCGACAAAACGAAATACTTGTTCAAGCTAAATCCACCCTATCATTGCCGTGAGTCATAAAGTCTCTATAATTCGAATCAAATGTTCGTTGGAGCTAGAAATGGAAATATTCAATGGAAGTAAATATATTTCCATGGTTAATCAAACTAGTAGGCCAAGATTCCTCAAAATTTAATTTAATTGCAGCCAACCATTTGGTTCGATGTCCTCGCCGATACTTCCTCGTCGCGCTACTCGCAGATTTAGTAACTCTTGCATTTAAAATACGCTCGACTCACACAGGTGACATCGAATTGGGAATTTCTTCAGCTGGAAATGCAGTTCCGAATGCAGCCGACTCCAGCACATTAAGCTAGATAATGAGTCGGACATTTTAATCATTCGATTCTTCGTACCGGTTGGAAAATCCTCGGTTTGTTCTTACGGCATATTGGTTGCTCTTCCGAAAACCCCCTTTACCCCATCATCTTTTCAAGCATACTAATAGGACAAGATAAATGATATATCTAGTAAAAAGGTTTTCGTCGTACGTCATAATCCTCTTGGCGTACTTACTTTACGGTTATCGTAATATCACTGTACGAATCCATATAGATGTTCGTACAACCTTAAGCAGAATAAGATGAAGGGGAGAAGAGAGTCTGGCGAAGAAGCATGAACGGCAGCTCTTTCCACCTCCCCCGCACACACACGCACACACACATTGCTTTCTCATCTTGTTCGAAGGCGAAGAGAAGATTCTGAAGGTTGCCCTGAGGCAGGTATAATATAACCCACCGAACGACCCACCACCTCTCACTTTTTCTCTTTTCATTTTGGCTTATTTCTTCTCTTTCTCTCCCCTTTCATTTTGCCTTGGCTCTCGTTCACTAACTCTCTTTCCCTCTCCGTATGCCCCTCGGACCGCTCGAGCCGTTATTTATTACAGGTATGCCGTTTTTATTGGATTTACACAACTTAAATATACCGAGTCCGACCCACCCGGTCGTCCCGCGATCAACATAAATATCACATTTTCGTCAGATAAATCCAACAAGTACCCCGTGACAATATTCGAATGGCGAAACGCAAACGAGTGATAATTAAAAATGAAGAGGAAGAAGGGAAAAAAACACACGCAGGTTATACACACTTGTAGCGGATGCGTGACGAAATACATTATGAGATTCCATTTTCGAGATTTGACATTCGCGCCGCTCATATCCGTACCTATACAGGGTGTCCCGGAACTGAATGCGTTCCCTAAAATGGGGTATTGGAGGTGAAATTCTGAGGTGATTGATATAAGCATGTATGGGTGTCAGATCAACCCCTGAATTATTATTAATTTTTAAAGGCGGGCCAATGAGGTGCGCCCGACGAGCCGGCTCACAGACGTCCGCCGGCTCATCGGGCGCACCTGATTGGCCCGCCTCTAAAAATTGATAATAATTCAGGGTTTGATCGGAGACCCTCACATACTTATATCAATCGACTCAGTAGTTCACCCCCAACCACCCCCTCCCTCTTTTCAGAGAACGCATTCAGTTCTGGGACACCCTGTATACACTCCGATGGCACGTTCTAGTTGCAAATTAAAAACTAGCTTCATGTTTATGGTTTTTGCGGAAACATAAAGAACCTCCAATGCAAAATGTCACAGGGACAAAAAAGACAACACCCTGACTCGTCCGAGAAACTCATCGTGATGATGCACAAATCATTTTTTTTACTACACCGCGCTTCGACAAATGACTCGCCATCATTGTTGGCTAATTTCGTGTCACTCGCGGGAATATTTACGACAGCTGGAAATTGCTGCGATCAGCTGATCGAAGTGAAACTCATAATTCCTGACTGTCCGGCCCGCGGGAAGTCGTGACTTAACATATTAGTATGAAAAAAAATAATTAAAACGAAAAAACAAGCGGACGAACGGAAAGAGGCGACAGGGCTGTACACGGATTTGAAGGATGGCCATAACGGAAATTCAAGTATAAAGGCAACGAAATCGTCTGCCTTGTGCCGGTTTCACTTCCTCTTTCTTCTCGCTGCTCTGGCTCCAAATAAAATTTATTTTCTTGTTTGCGCCACGTGCTTCGCGATACTCGTTTATAAGCATCGGGAGAGCTCGCCCATACGGGAATGAGAGGCGGGGGGGGGGGGGGGGATTATACCAGAGGCGCGATGCCCCCACGGATCGCCGGCACACCAACCCGTTATACGCGCTAACAAATTATAATAATAAAGCAAACGAGATGGCGAGATGAATTCTCGCGCCTCTTGCAACATGCTCGAGTATGAATTTTCGATGACTCGTCACGAGATTACCGTCACGCATGTGTCCTTCGAAATCTCTTTCTTTCTGACTTTCTTCGGCTTATTCTCGTTATTGACGTCTGACGTTTAATCAAACGAGGACAGTTCGCCAAGTGATTAGATGGACTCGATTACCCGGGTGGTAATGTTGCAACGTTTCTGTCATGCTTATCGCGATTGCGGAGTTTGCATCGTTGGAACGTAATGAAAACGCGTTTTTTACATTATTTTTGATATTTTATATATTAAAATTATTTTATGATTTCAATATATTAAATTTATTTTATTATTTAAATATATTAAAATTATGTTATCATTTAAATATATGCAATTAATTTTATTGTTTAAATACCTTTAAGTATTTCTGTTTCTTCATTTTTATGCTTAGATACATCTGTTTTTTTGCAGATTTAGGTTGCAGGATAACGATTCTGAAATTTTACCTACATATTCTTTACAACTATAGCTATAGCGCACATCAAAGATTTTTTTAAATTTTGATATTTACTATTTTGTTTTCGTTGCCAAAAACGGTGAAAGAAACACGTTCTTTTGTTTTTTCGAAAAAATATTTACCATTTTGTTATTTTTGCATGTATCAAAAATCGTATGACATGCGATATAGCCATTAACATACTGAATCTAAAACCGTTTGATTTTTTTTTGGTTTCTGATTATCCATCCGAGATTTCATCAACAGCGCAGACCTACAGTTTTTTTAAGACATTTTTTTAACTACCATTTTCGTCTACAAAAAGTGACTTGAATAAATAATTTTTTTAATGTATTTCGAAAGTGTATTTATTAAGTGTAACAAGTTTTTATCAATATCTATAATATAAACCTATGAAAAAAATTATGAAAATAGCCTATTTTATAGTGCCTAAAGTGAGAATACCCCTTAATCAAAATATCTCCTGCCCACTGCAATGGTCGCTAATGTTTAATTTTCGAAGTCTGTGTGCCGATATATGGCCTTTTAGTGCACTTTTGGGCTTAGTTGAATTTTGTGGAATCGGAAAATGTCCGCGTCGGGGATGGATAACCCTACGAGATAGGTGTTTTCGTGCTAAATCCTCGATGCGTACGACGTGCGCGCGCTTTTATTCCCTTCGACGTCGTACGCAGGAAGGACGACGCCCAGCAGATACTCCGGTTTTCCCGCCTGCGTGGCCATTGGACGAGAAAAGTAAGTCTCTTTCACATTGCATGGTAGCCTCGAAAAACGGGTAGTTCGCGCTTTCTCAAGCGCACAGGACGAGGGTGGAAAAGAAACATCCACCAAGAAAAGTATATATGCGAGAAGGGATTCGCGAGCGAGGGATCCGAGCCTCGGGGAATTCGAGCGATCGATTGACCAATTACGTTGTCGCGAGCTTTTCCTCGTGCCCACCCTCTCTCTATACGCCCCCGCTAGTTTTCGTTCCGCGTCTTTGCTTCGTCGAGAAAGAATTATTAGGTCGATGCAACGTGAGAATATTGGCATTCTTTACTCGGATGGGTGACCGCTCGAATGTGCAGATGATCCGAAGCGTTCAATGGTTCAGCGCAATGATATTTGTCCTGAGAGACATATCGATTTTATTTGTTATTTATTTTAATCAAATTTATTTTGATTAAAATAATAATTAAGTTATTTAGTTTAATCAAAGGATAATAAATTACAATATACACGAAAGACATATCAATCATCAATTTGTTATCATTAATAACAATATATATATATATATATATAACATTTATTATTTGCGTCTACTATTAATCATTTTTCTTCATTGTTATTTGTCGCTACCGGATCAACTACACTGCCAAAAAAATATTTAATTTAAATAGGACCTATTTTAATCAAATAGGGTTTTTCCTTGTCTCACGGCCTACTACGGTCTTATTTGTTTCAAAGATATTTTTTTAATTGTTTCAGCTACTCTTTTTAAATAGTAAATATATTCAAATTGGATAAATGAAGATTCGATTCAAGGAAATCTTTATTTGCTTACAATCTACATTGTAAATCTAAGTGTACTATATGCATAAAATATTTCATAAATCCAAAATGAAATGAAACACTTAATTGAGAGTTTGGCCACAAAGATTTTGTATCGTAATATATATATATATATATACACAGGGTGGACCATTTAACGTGACCACCCCAAATATCTCCGTTGCCTTTAGAGTGACGAAAAAAATGTCAGGAGGTAATTTGATTGATTTCGAAGGGCTGATACAGTGGTGAAAAATTCAGTTTTTTCAAGGTCATCAATGGTTTTTTAAATGGGAACATGTTTTTTTTTTAAATTAAGACGTTGTAGCTGATATTCAGACGAATCCAACGATCTACGATATCATGACCTTGAACTGATTTTTTACCAAAATATTTTGGGTTTGTTTGGCTTTTGTTTAGGTTTGTTTAGGTTCAGTTGGTTTGTTCGGGTTTGTTTTCGTCACTCTAAAGGCAACGGAGTTATTTGGGGTGGTCACGTTAAATGGTCCACCCTGTATATATATATATATTTAAATAATTCCTCTCTCTCCACCCTCTATACTCCCACACCCCTTTGATATGTGTGTTGCAATAAAGACAAACAGACAGTTCAATCAAACAGAAAAATGGTTGACTACGAAAATTCGATTTAATTAAAATTAAAAAGAAATTAAATAGATCCATTTAGTGGATTCAACTAAATTGTTTTTTGAACAGACGAAACCGAATCCCAGATTTATTAGGACTAAACAAAATATTTAGTTATTGGACGATATTAAATAGATTTCGATGTGAATAAATAAATATATTTAAAATAAATAATTCCAATAATGGAATGCAGCAGAAAAAAATAGATTCCTCGAAAAATCTAGTCAATTCAAGATTTAAAAAAATCAAATAGTTGCGGTTAGTTAATATCAATAGAATGTTTCTGTCAGTGTAGGATTCGCGACGACGACGTTCACACGCACGCATTTTTTTTCACTTTACCTCTGCCCTTCTGCAATTGCTATGCATCGTTATATGCATACGAGGATGAAAAGCGGCGGGAAGAAGCGCATTACGAAGCAAAGTGTTGAGAAGGCAAGGGTCGCTGAAATCCTAGACCATCATCAATTAAGATTATAAAGATACAATAAAAAAGAGAGAGAGAAAGAAGCAACCCAACCTAGACGTGGATGAAAGAAAGACAAAAAAGAACAATTGTAGGATGCGAAAGAAAGAGAACATATTGTGGCGAGACGCGTGGGAAGTAAGCCGCCCCTCCCCCCTTGCCCCTCGTTTAACTAATTCAATTCGATGACGGCGTCGGGAACGGCCTTGGGTCTCCGCGGTGTGCACGGTAAGCGAAAGTCCCGTCGCGCGTGCACAGTCCCGGCCAACATGTGAAAAGTCACGCGATTCAAATTGATCCTCGCCCGGTTTTATACCATATATACATATATATGCCGAAAGTGCATTTCGACTCCGTTACATCTATGCAGTATTGGATTTTATAAAATTTGGCTGTTTTGAGTACGGGCGTCGAAGTCGATTGCCTTTTAAGTATACCGCATGAGCCAACAATTATTAGCAATAGAAATATTTTCTAACCTATTAGACCTGGGAGATAACTTTTCTCACAAAAGTGGCTTAGGTCGAAGGGGTCATTAGCCCAGTAAAAGAGACGAAAACCCAGCACTTTTTAGCTTAGAATATAAATTTTCGACTGAAGGTAGATGGTTGCATACTGAAAGTAACCCCAATAAAATGTTGCCCCCCTCAACTCGCTCCAACACTAAGAAATAGGGGTTGAAAACTTAAAAATCGCCGCATCTCGATAATTAATAGCCCGAACAAAAAATGGTTCAAACAAAAGTTGTTTGGAATAATAAAATCCGTATAAAGTTATTTAACGTCCAACCAACCCCCTAGCTTTGAAAATAGCGGCACAAAAATACGAAAGCACCACTGACCCAGACAAGGACGCAGCGATATGTCTACTCCGCTCGCACACGCATCAACCCCGAATCCGTTTTTTTGTTTCGAAATTTGTTTTGAAAATTGTTTTCCGAAATGCCGTTTTTTGTGCCGCTATTTTCAAAGCTAGGGGGTTGGTTGGACGTCAGATAACTTTATACGAATTTCATTATTCCAAACAACTTTTGTTTGAAACCTTTTTTGATCGGGCCATTAATTATCGAGATACGGCGATTTTTAAGTTTTCAACCCCTTTTTCTTAGGGTTCGGGCGAGTTGAGGGGCAACATTTTATTGGGGTTACATTCAGTATACAACCATCTTCCTTCAGTCGAAAACTCATATTCTACGATAAAAAGTGCTGGGTTTTCGTCTCTTTTACTGGACTACATCGAGTGGTGGCTGCGAAGTTCATCCAGGTTGAGGTGCTTCGGAGATTTCAAGGTCACTTCCATTTTAAAAACTGGGAACACTATAGTTTTTTCAGAATTTCATGCTCGATTGCAATCTGATTCACATTGATTGTATCGTCTTATTAATCACATCAGTCGTTAATAAGACAATAGAATCCTAAACGAAATCCAGATAAGTCGTACGACTTTGTTTACATTGTTCGCAACTGAGAATATTATCAACTTGTTTTGGAAAGCGGTGAGAAGTTTGTGCTTTCCATAATGATATGTGTTCTCTTCAATGAAAAGCACCACGATAGAATTCCCTTCTGATAATACAGAAAAAAAATCCGCAAACTGTTTCCTTATCGAGAGTAAGTTGATATGATCTTAAGTTTCGGAGAATGTCATAAAAGTGCATTTTGTTTGATCTATTTTTGTACACTAAATCTTGATCGATCATTCTCAAATGATGTGATGGTGTGATGTGGGGTATGAACTAATCATTGTTCCTTGTTAAAATTTGGGGAAAAAAATACTGATCTCATTTTCTAAAACGGAAGTGACCTTGAAATCTCCAAAACGCTTCCACCAGGATAAACCTCGCGGCCACTACTCGATGACCCCCTTCGAACTATGCAACTTTTGCAGAAAAGATTTTCTCCCAAGTCTGAAAGGTTAGAAAGTATTTCTACCGCACATAGTTGTTGCCTCACTCACATACATACACGCACGTATTTTTTTCCTTATTTTGTTGGGGACCTAGTTTGGCATGTCGCGTGGAGCCTTCAAGAATGCTCGATTTGTTTATTACCGAGGACCCTTAACGCTCTGTCGGTTAATCCTTTTAGGCGGGAGCCTGAATTAGAAGGTAAAAAAAACAAGTGGGCCCAGTAAACATTGAGGTATCTTTACATGTATATTTGAAATGTATTAAAAAAAATGTTTCAACATGAAACTATAAATGACTGCACATTTATCACCCTATTTCATGGGCGTCTTGCCGCTGCAGTCCCTAATTGGCGGGAAAGATGCAGCTCGTCATTCTTGACTGAAACAAAAAAAACCAATAAAATTTTCAATTATTATATATTTTTCTTCTGGGTAAGTTAAGAATTAACTTTAACAATCGTAAAATTATAACTATTCTCAGGTAAAAAAAAATCCGTCAAAAAGTACGCGCAATTGGGGATAAAATGTAGATATTGCATTCCAACAGCTCCAACTCCCTAGGTAGTTGGAATATACTCCCATCGTGATATGAGACACAGTTCATTTTTGAATTTTCAATATCCATGTCTTTGATGTCCCGAATTGTTTCAATTTTTTCATCAGCCCGTCTAAACAATACCCAACTATTTTCTCAATTCGATCTCCTCAACCAAGCCGTTTTTTCTCCCTCATCCACCCAAACCTGATAATCTCCCAATAGAGCCGCGACAACAGGCACGTCACCAACTATCGATACATCAGTGTACCGAATGTGATATGGCCGAAAAATAATGAAACTAGAAAAAATCGAGCCTCGAAAAATTGGTGCAGTACAACGTACGTCTCAAACTCATTCGCACAATCGCCTGCCGATTTTTCTCCAGACTTTTCAGCACCCAGCCTGAGTACTTTTTGTCAAATTCGTCCGTCGCAATTCGTCCGGAGTGTCTCTTTGAGAACAAAATTTATGGGGAGACCGTCTTTCCGGAGTTGAAGTACGAGCAAGCGCTAGGACGAGAAAAACAATAAAAATAAAGGCAGAAGAAAAGGGGTGAGACACGACAACGTAGTGGACTGGTGATGGGGAGGAAGCATTAGAGTGAAGTCTGCAGCGAAATGCGAAAGAGGATAGGAACGATGAACCGGCGAAGAGGAACGCCGAGCTAAAGTGCAATGTAGTGGGTGTCTCGTTGTGTGCATTTTATATATAAGAACATACATATAGATGCAAACGTACATATAGATGCAAACATACATACACATAAGAGGAGCCGTTAAAACTGCTTCTGCTGTTTCCTCGATGCTCGCGCTCGAACTCTCTTTCCTCGTTATCCGACGCGATTGCCGGACGCCCTTCTCACTCCCTGATGCCCAGCGCACTCATGACATGATCCATCACAGTGTGTACGAATGCGCTGCTACCATCACCATTCTCATCATCATCATCATCATCTACATCATCGCCAGTGTAGACTCCTCTCGGCTTTTCCTTTACTCCTCATCTTTACCTCGGCATCTCGCAGTTTTATGCGCTCCCGCATCCCGAGGCTCCCTCTGGCTTTTTCTTTCCTGCTCAGCTTCCCAGTCGCTGCGTTTTCTGGTCTCTAACGGACCTTGCTCGCCACGGAGATCATCATGGCTTCGCGCGTGTACCAGAGGACCCACGGAATGCCTTAGGTTACCGAAGGGATGGGAAAACACGACACATTCCGGATCTACGCGGATCCGGAGAACACCCCACGCGGGAGAGTGGCAACCCAAATAGGGTTTTACAATCGGCACAGTAATGGCCCACGACTGGTTACCAGAGAACAAACGATGGCGCGGTAATGGCTATACAAACGGGCCAGATCCGCACCATGCATGGTTGGTAATGGTAAACCAGGAATGGCTGCTAAGACTGGGCCAACTATCATACGCACATATTGGCCCAGCAACGGCTGCCGGATCTTCTGCCGGGAATGAAAAACAAAAAATTGACAAATTATGAATATAAAAATTCTAGTAGTATCTTTTTTGTTTTCTTATGCTTTACTTATGTCCACGTACATAGAATAATTGCATTAAAAACTCTTTCTGCATTGTTCAAGTTTTTACCTTTCATCGGGATCGAACCTGGGCCTTTCGTTCTAGTGTCGAGCGCCCTACCCACTTAGCCATTTTATCACTTACAGAACCCATCGTTTGTTCGTTCCTTACTTTTATGCCGATAATTTTATTCGTGACATTAAAGTTTACCGACAGTTTTTTTGGTCCATTTAGGCTGTAAAAATAACTCGCTCGTTTTGGGTGAAGTTCCGAAAAGCATACTCCTCTGATCGAGCTGAAATTTTGCACCGAACTTCCTCTCATTATCCTAAGAGAAACCGTTAACGGATTTTTGACGACTAGCAATAGTTTTCCATACATCGCATTGTAAAGTTTATTATTTCACGCCATACGAGTATATCTATATACCCCATAGATACCCCCCACTCCTCCGGCCGCGCTGCTTCCTGGCAAACAGTGCTCGCCCGTATGTGCATATCACTTGCCATGTGGGATGGCTTTGTTTGGATTTATTTAATATAGTAGAAGCGCAGTACAATAAATAACTTTCAATATCCGATATATCGAAAACTATTGCTAGTCGTCAATATCCTTTTAAAGGTTCTCTTAAAATATTGAAAAGAAGGTCGGTGCAAAATTTCAGCTTCATCAATAGGATATGCTTTTCGAAACCTTATCCCTTGTTTTTACGTGTTACAGTTCAACGACCTGCATTTGCAAAACGCCCAAAAACAAACCATCAATGGGTGGAATAGATCTGGCAAGCCGTTCATCCGCCTACGATACCCCAATGCTGATCGCCATATTATCGGTGCGATGGTATTGGCCCACCAATGGCTCCCATAGATCTGGCAAGCCGTTCATCTGCCTACGATACCCCAATGCTGATCGCCATATTATCGGTGCGATAGTATTGGCCCACGAATGGCTGGCATAGATCTGGCAAGCCGTTCATCCGCCTACAGTACCCCAATGCTGGTCGACGAATTATTGGCCGATTATCAGCAAACCGTTTAATGGCTGAATGCTGGCATTTTTGTTACGACAGGCGACCCTATATGGGAAGGCAGGTTCAATGATAATTCGGTGGGCTGTGAGGCCGTTACTGGCTTGATCAGAGATACCATCTAGTTTGATTAGATCCCGATTCATCTCGAATGGTTCTGGTTGGGTATTATTAAGGCAGCGTGACAAAAAATAGATGGTCGTTTTGGATATGAGAAACGTTTGAGATTGGAAATAAAACACCTGCCAAGTGCGTGATAAGATAAGGATAAAGTAGGGTTCCGTAGTATTTTGTTCGTGCAGTCATTTGAAGCATCAATGATTGACTGATATGTAGTTATCATTGATGTCTATGCTGGTCCACAATTATCAATTCCATTCTAATTTCGATTACATCCAATTATTCGCTGTGATAGTAAAGGCGTGCTAAAGAGGCGTGGTAAGGGTTTATTTGATTGGTAAGGGTTGGTAAGGGTTTATTTGATCCTTGATATGCTATCAACGATGCATGTAACATGTAACAACGTTGTTCGTGCAGTCCTCCTAAGAAGTTGCCACAGAGTCAACTCACAAGGAACATCCCTCAGGTGACACCCTTCGATTTCGTTGAAATTTGGATATGTTATAAAGCACCGAAAAGTAAGCGATACGTATTTTTTTTTTATCGGCGGAAAAACAGTTTTAAGGGTTGAAACTACCCCTCGAAAAAAGGCATCTCTGGGGGTAATATAGCAGTTTCACACACAAGCTCACCGATTTTAATAAAAGAAAAAAGAAAATTCTTCTAATCCGAAGCAATGAAAAATCCACTATAGTGACGTTGCAAAAAAATTAAGCGGTGAACCACCCCTATGTTAAGAGGTGGTTGCACCCCTTAAAACCGTTTTTCCGCCGATAAAAAAATACGTATCGCTTACTTTTCGGTGCTTTATAACATATCAAAATTTCAACAAAATTGAAGGGTGTCACCTGAGGGATGTTCCTTGTCAGCGATATCTTGGACTTCGTGATAACAGGTCCGTATCTCCTGAATTGGTTGGATTAACGAAACCGAAATGATTTATATCGAAAGCTCTTATGCTAATGGTGGTACCTAGAATATTCTCAGATTTTACGAATCGACGGTTGAAAAATGAGTAGGGGGTGGGACTTTGCATATCGAAGTTTGATATTTGCGTGGCATTGCAAATCAAAAGTGGTTGATGGAACCTTCAAAACTTTAAATTAAGACACGGCCAATCAACCCGCACTCGACGGGGTGCACAAAAAAACAAAATTCGCACTCATTACACATATAGGCGTTTCCTTAGTTTTTTTCCAAATTTTGCTACATTGGGATTCATTAGGATCCTCGTCTAAAGTATTTACTAGCAAACTTGCATGCACATACGTTTAAAACTGTAGAAACTGTGAGGCTGCCACAGACGGCCGGACATGGCAAAGTCACGAGGGTTCCTTGTCTGACTACGGAACCCTAAAAATGGACTGCGTGTCGTGCTATGGTAGACCTTCTGAAGCTTTCACCGTCGCTGAATCTCAATTTGACATTGGGACGTATCCCCAACACGGAGGGTGGATAGAAATTTGGAAATCAAATAACTATTTGAATGGCATTTTGTATTATCGTAATATAATCTCGAAATAAGAGTGGGCAATTTTTTGACATACTAATTGAGGAGTGGCAGATATATCGTGGTAATTAACAATGCGACGAGTTCGTCCCGATCGTCGAATTTTTTCAATCAATGAATTCAAACTCTTCTGCTAAAATCGTCGACTACAATGGTACAATCCTCTTTGTTACCGTTTCTGCCAGACATACCGGATAAACTGGCTAAAGGATCTCGATCAATGGCCTATTAGCTGCACAATCATATTGCGAATACAATGTGCACCGTCGTTCAATGTAATTTAGTTAAATTACGTATGTGCACAGGTGGGTAATAAATCGCAATTACTACTACCAAATAAGGATCATTATTACACCAGACTCTTTATTTATTCGAAATCCAACGATTGCCCGAGTCTAAACCAGTCTTGTAAGATGATTCAGTTGTAGGCCTAACTTATGGTACTGAAGTTTGAAACTCAACGAAAATGATTCCTCATTTCTTAATTAATTTATTTTTATTATCATCTAAACTCTTTGTTTTGGATGTGTTGGTTATCAATTTTGGATAAGGATCCTTAAGAATATTACAGCGACTTTCGTAGCCCGAATAGGCGAAAAAAATTCGGCAATGCAGAACAACAAAAACAACGTTGTTGCGTTGCAACGATGCAAACTTCAATACCATTCTAACTTTTGGAGCATTCAACGGGTCTGCATAAGCTTGAGGCCCAAAAAAAAAGATTTTCAATATTTTTTTCCTGGTGCGAGTATTCAATATGTATGATGATGATGATGAGGTCAGGATTCTACACCCGATTAACCCTACGATGACACACTGAGTCATTTTGACCCGGACGAATGTGAAATAAAATGGACACTTTTAAAAAATTCAATTTTTTCAATAATTTTTCACAATAATTCAATTTTACACTGTCCGCATTACAAATGTGCAGACATATCAAGAAATGTTTATATTGTATCTCAGATTTTTTGAATAAAAATTCAATAAAATAGTGTGTTAAAATCGTGGCCAAATATAAACGTGTCAACGAAGGGTTAATACACAGTGTAGCCAAGTTTGAGTTTTTTAATGCAAAAATATAGATAAACGACGAAGTTTTTATTATTTTTAAAAAGTGCCGCTGTTGCTGCATCGCCAGTCGGTGTGAGTCGTTCTGGCAACAAGGCTGATCCAAAATAAAAAATACAAACATGTACTTTCAGTATAATAATAAAACTTTCGTGTGACCGGGTACTTTTTTTTCAATTTCTAAGATTACGAAAATGGCAACCTGAACAAAAAAACGTTCCATGATCGAAAAAAAGACAACTTTAGTTATTTCTAATCAACAAATGGACAAAATATCAGAAAATGATCTGATAATACGATAAAAAAATGTCATAAACTTCCGAATTTGAAGTGAATCGAACGAATAGATTTTGAGATACGATTTACACAAAAAAGGGTAAATCGCAAGCCGGCGGTTCGCCGTAGCGCAGTAGGCGTCTCTCTCCACAAAAATCGCCACACCTTCGTCACTTTTTGGACCTTTTCACGAAATTTCCGTTCCATATTGAAGTTGAAGCCCTAACCTATAAAATTAAAGTTGAAGCCCTAACCTACAAAACTCTGCAACAAAAAAATCGCATTTCTGATATTTAAAGCTTCTGCAGGTCCCTTAAACGCCCTTCGTGAAGAATTGTCACCGCTCTTTGAAGTTCCGTCCAAAGCTGTCAAATGAGTGCCCCAATTAAGTGAGAGAAACATTAATAGGGGTCCAGCCAAACGCCTAAACTTAATTTCCGCAGACGTCACCACACTTCCTCGCGTTCATCATTTTCGTCTCTCTTCAAATGTTCGTTTGCCGAATCGTGCCGTATTCTCTCGATGTACGCGATTTTTCCAAGAAACGGGGCCCACCCGTTAAACCGAGGGGCATTAGTTTTATTCCCGGTGATGCAGTGTATTAGGCATGCGGTGAAGGGAAGCTTTGTTCGCCAAGATCGTGTCCCACGGGTGGCTTTGGATGGAGCCCCCCCTGCCCCTACCCTCTTCACCAAAGACAAAAAAGCACGCAATCCATAAAACACAAACACACACATACACCCTCCAGATCGGTCTCGTTGTAAGCCCGGTGTATTTGCAGCGTTCCTCCGTTGCTTCGTGCTTCGGTGATGAAAACAAAAAACCAAGCAGAATGAAGAAGTAGGCGAAAAAAAGGAACCCACCGGCCCAGAGACGAATAGCGCTTTGTCTACCGCTGAAATCATTTCGAATCTCTCTCGCACATAAACAGCACCGGTAGCCTAATAACATTTACATGCCTGCGCATGCGCATGTGTGTGTGTGTGTGTGTGTGCATAGAAAGGGTACGGCGATATTCTTGGAACGCGAAGGACTTCAATTTCAAGTGAGCCAATAAAATTCGGTGGACAGGATCGCCGTACAGGGGGAATAAGTCCAAAACAAGACGAAGAAAAAGAAAAGAGTAAAAAAGGTGGGAAAAAGAAGAAATAGTGAAGGGCCGATAGAAATAGGAGGCAGGAAAGAAGGTCTTGTCGCCAAAGGGTTATTTCGCGGGCCAAATTTACAACATCCTACGCTTTCGTGACGGCTGTGGGGAGGCGGACGGGGGGGGGGGGGGTCGTGGAAATCCGAGCACGGCCCTGGAAGTTAGCGCTACTACGGCCCCTACCGCTGCCCCCCTCGCCGTCTCGTCGCTGGAGTGCTCCTGCCGTTGTCCCAAACACACAGACACCAATCACACATCCCAAGCTCGCAGAGCCCTCCACTACCTCTTCGCGGCCCTCTCTTGCCGGCTTGGCGGAGCCACGCGGGCCGACGCAGTTCCCCCACCGGACGTATCGCACCCAGGGCTTCTCAACTGCCTTCGCCTTCACACTTTTACACTTGTCCGCGCAACGGCTATGCTTAGCCGTAATTACAATGATATTACAAATTATAATGATCGCGCTCTCGGTTGGATGTGCCCCGTGTATGACAATTTGTGCTGATATACAGAGGGCCTCTGGTCTCCCTTACGGAAAAGGGAGAACCGAGCACCGGAAATAGACGAGCTGACCTTGATCCCGCATCCATTCGTTCGTTCAGTGGCACATCGAGTCTTACGGAGAGCCTCCTCGTCGCCATAAGCATATAATTAACTTTTTATCTCAGCATGTTGTACGCGGCAGGGCCTTTCTGGCCCAAACACGCACACATATATTCATATATGTGCGCCCAGATGTGGATCGTATGCGCGTCACTCAGCGACTACGCGATCCAGTCTCAGAGATATATCTGTGTGATTTATTTTCGCTGTCGCCTTTGCCGGTGATCGGTCCGCGGTTCCGTTTTTTATGCCTATTCGCCCGGGGCTTGGTGTAGGTCGAACGTGAATATCGAAAATTTGGGTCATATGTTTGCCGGAAATGGTCGTCGCGGTCATGTACGAATGTTGCTGCGAAATCTTTGTTTTCGATGTATTTTAAAATGTTTATTTTTCTATGGTATTAAAAAAAAACTCTTCTATTTAGCTCCATATATACTCGTCATCACATCGGCAGAAGGAAATAAATTGAACCTGATAATGATTATCGCTCGTGAATATTTTACATTGATGGGGTTAAAGTTTGGATGGTTCGAAAACGATTTTTTAAAAATATTTTATTCTTATTATCGAAAATCCTATTTTGCAAATTTTTTGTAGATCGCTAAATAAAAATCCTGAAAAACGGTTGCGTGATACGGTTGCACATATATAAATACACACGACGAATGTAAATGGGCATATAGAATTAATCTCGTCTCATCTTTCGCCAACAATTCCAAAACGGAATGGTGACCGGTATAGAAACGATATATTCTTCGCGCTCATACCATTCAACCGGTTGTTTAACCGATCACGTGACCAAATCGATCCGCAAGACGGCACAGACCGTGTATAGGAGGGTCTTGGCGCGATTCTGTTGCCGGAGACACGCGGTGGCTGTGTTATAGGACGGGGAGAGCGACCTAACTCCTTCGCTCCCGCTTTTCTGCAGTCTCGCCCTGATAGAGGAACCACGAGGATCGTGCGGCGACTCTCGGTCCCCGCACCGGACGTGCCGGTCCCAGTGATTCTCAATCGGGCGAGGTTCAATTCATTTTATTCTCTCTCTCTCTCTCTCTCTCTCTCTCTCTCTCTCTCTCTCTCTCTCTCTCTCTCTCTCTCTCTCTCTCTATCTATCTATCTGTCTCTCGCCCCTCTCCCCTCTATCGTATGTATCATCATGTTCGCGTCATCGGGTGTAGAACCGGCGTGGCCACCACCCAATGATTGTTCCGACACGAACACGAGGGACACACACGCATGAGAGAAACGGGAAGGAAGTGGGGCGCGGAGGATACGAGACGAAGAGAGAGCGGGAGAGAGAGAAGAGAGAGAGAGAGAGAGAGAGAGAGAGAGAGAGAGAGAGAGAGAGAGAGAGAGAGAGAGAGAGAGAGAGAGAGAGAGAGAGAGAGAGAGAGAGAGAGATGGCGCGGGACGAGTGCAGTGAGAGTAGACCCGCGCGTCACGTGCCACGAACTCGTTAACTACCCTAACGACCAGGATCCGCGTGGCGCGGCCACCGGTGGCTTCGTCAATAATTGGCCAGGAGCGAGAGAGAGAGAGAGAGAGAGAGAGAGAGAGAGAGAGAGAGAGAGAGAGAGAGAGAGATGGCGCGCGGGAATTCGCTTTTAATAATTTATCACGGCATCACCGGGCGAGCGCCAATGACCCACCGAATAATAATATCATATCTATATGGGCACACGTACGAGCGGATTTAAGGCTTGCTCATATTCAGAGCCGCACATCTTCATAAATAGATTTTGTGTGTGTTTACACACACACACACACACACACACACACACACACACACACACACACACACACACACACACACACACACACACACACACACACACACACACACACACACACACACACACACACACACAAACACACACACACACACACACAAACACACACACACACACACACACACACACACACACACACACACACACACACACACACACACACACACACACACAGGCAGATGTGAAGATTATGTACGCGTGCATTTTCAGGATTATTCTCGTTACAAGATTATTCTGAAAGGTATACCTACAAAGACGTAATCCATTTGATTTAATGAATAAAGCGCCGCAAAAGTTGAGCCTTTCTGTTGTTCATCAGTCGACAAATGTATGCGTTTGAATTGGGGATTGTGCATATAGGGTGTCTCAAAATGGCCTGGCATTTAAATTTATCAATAAAACGTATTATTTATACGAAAAGTCCGAATATTTTTATTTCAATATAAGGTACAAACATGGATGTTATGCGTGGAAAACAATTTTCAAACGTTCACTGTTTTGACGAAATGTTCTACAACATTTTGGCATAATTGCGGACTAATTTCATTACTGATGCGTCCAATTGCTCGCTTGAGCTTCGAATTGGTCTGTGAATCATTGGCATACACTTTTCCTTTCAGAAAACCCCAAAGAAAGAAGTCCAATGGCGCCAAATCGCACGATAACACAACCATGAAACTTCGGCTGCAACAACTATGGAGTAACAATGCAGCAAATAACAATTTCCATGCGTTGCTCGATCGTGTCATTCTACATGACTGAACCTCAATACTTCCCGATGTCAGTTGCCAAAGATTAGCACTCTATGTTCGTCACAAAAAAATGCCGCGTAATTAAAAATGTCAGGTCATTTTGAGACACCCTTTATGCATCACGCAGAAACATATACCCAATACATATATGACGTTGATGTTTGCATCGTTGGAATGCAACGAACTCTTCCTAATTGCTCAATTTTGTTCATTTTCGCCGATTTTGGCTGTGAAAGTCCCTCAAACGATTTCACGTATTATCATTGGGGACTAATGGGTTCAATTCGCAAAAAAGACTTTGGGTAATGATTCAAATTAATCGATGAAAGTGAGAAAAGAACATCGTTGCATTCCAACGATGCGAACTTCGAAGTCATGGATCTTTGGAATGTTTCAGGTTTATGTTTCATTTCGAGGCCCGCTTCGAACACTCATTTCGGTTCGGGAGAAAAGTAAACACCGCAAAGGAACAATTTTCGTTGCAATTCCTACGTTTTTGAGAAATTAAAAAAGGTTTTATCGTAATTATTTACTATTACTATAAAATTATTTACTGTATGGGAAAATGTGAAACCCCATATATATATATATATATATATATATATGGTATATACAAGTATCCATAGACACCCAAGTTACTATCTATGGGTAATCGCTAGATCGGCTTCGCAAGAATGGTATGAATAGCAAATCGATAGGAGGACATAGCAAGCCCGATCGTACACGGTCACGTATAGATCACGTTCCCACTCGAGAAACGGAGAGAAACAGTGTGAATTCGAGAGAAATAGAGAGGGTGGATGAAGAGAGAGTGAGAGAGAGCGAGAGGAACGCGGCGCGAAACATATCGCGGTCGTGTTTCGCGCGCCTCATCACGAAAACAACCATCGGTCATTCTAATTCACGAAAGCGAAGATTTCATCAGTCGGAATTCTCTTACGTGCTTGCAATACGGATTATTATAGCCAAGCGAGTAACAATACTGCGTGGTCTTGCCCTTTCTCTCTCTCTCTCTCTCTCTCTCTCTCTCTCTCTCTCTCTCTCTCTCCTCTCTCTCTCCTCTCTCTCTCACTCTCTTACACTCACTCACTCACTATTGTTGCATCGGCGTGAGATGTTTTTATTCGACAAAAGAAAAGCCCATTGCTATTCTGTTTCTCAACTTCGACGTGTGTGTGTGTGCGGTTTTTTTTTCTTCTCCTTTTCCATAGTACACTTCCCCTCAGCTCCATACATTATACGCGCCCAAGATTCTTGCATGCGCTTTCCCATGCGGAATATTCGATGGAAAATCTTGTCGCATATCTCCCGTAGATTATGAGAAATTGAGCGTGTGCGGAATGTTTGTCAGTGGCCATGGGCACTCGTGTGACACTAGTGCACCTTTGCCTATACAGGGTGTTAGGAAGGTCGATGCAAAGCTTTAAGGGGATGATAGGTCACCTCGTTAGGAACATATCTAACCGAGGTTACCTTGGTCCAAAGTCTAAGGATTTCGAGTTATCATGGTAAGTATGATTATTGGCAAATTTTTCAAAATTAGATACCAACTCGTTCATAATGGTCAAACAGACAATAATTGGTAAATAAAAACTTATTTGCGTCTTAGCTTAATGTGTATTCAATCGACAAACCCCAATACAATCATCTGTATCCAAACAACCAAAAAAAAATCCACACAAAAAATAAAAATACCTCTTATGTTAATGCTATTTTTCAAAAAATAGCATTAACATAAGAGTTAGTAGCTAATTTTGGTAAATTTGCCAAAAATCATACTTACCATGATAACTCGAAATCCTTAGACATTGGACTCAGGTAACTTAGGTTAGATGTGTTCCTAACTAGGTGACCTATCACCCCCTTAAGGCTTTGCATCGACCTTCCCAACACCCTGTATATATATGTCGGTAAAGAATAATTTCAACCCGCTATATCTATGTAGTGTTGGCTACCTTCACATCGGGCGGCCCTCAAGGGCTTACAAATAGTTGAAATTTTCGAAAACTTCGATTTTTCGTTATCGACGGATTCTCGTAATGCAACGTTTGAAAAATATTCTCTGAAAATGTTCAGTCGATCCGTTAAAAAATTGAGGGAGTTATGAGCGTCCATAGGTAGGTCCCGCGAACTTGGAACGCGTTTTCTTTTCAAAATGACTTTTTTCAAGATTGTTGATCACGATATTCGATAGATCACTGGACCGAACGACTTCAAATTTTAAAAGCTTCTTTTACATATCGAACAGCCAAAAAAAATTCCTTCGTTCACGCCAACGCGTGAACGAAGGAATTTCTTTTTTTCGATGCATCGTTTTTGTTTTGCAACAACGAAAATGGAGCATTTTTTACATCGAAGATCGATACTTTCACTTTGCACTGCGGCCATTTTTGCAAAAATCAATACTCTATTGACTCTTTCGTCCAAGCAGTAGATCATTGCATGCAAAAATTAAATGCGTTTGATTTTCTTTTTCGCGTGATTTGCTTCCGACCAGCCGTGGTCACCACGAAAAACGTTTTTCAAACAGCGGTCTGCACAAAGTATTTTATCTACCACATTTATCAATATTTTTTAATGCAAGAAGTATAAACGATACTTCAAAACATACTCTTTAATGGAAAAAAAAGTTCAACCTGCACGCGTTTATCAAGAAAAAATTTGCGAAAATTCCTATTCTTCCGGCTATGAGCTAGGTGTCACCCGTTAAGGACGGTCGTTAAGGCGTTACCCCAACTTGTAGCGCAAAAAAAGGCCTTTGTCATGAATTTTTTTAAAGAAAACTACAAAACTTTTTTAATCGATCAATATACCATCTTAAATAACACATCTTGAAGAACTTTCAGTAATTTTTTTATTGCAAAATATTACATTGTTTAGTGGCAAATGGCCGTCAATGAAATAATGTTTTTATATACACGGTTTGCGGTGACCAACATTGCAGCGAAGTGGATCATCTGAAAAAAAAATGCGGATGGATTTAGTCAAATATAAGTATAAACTTGTCTTTAATCGAAGGATTTTAAAAAATATTCATTTTTCACAAAATGGCGGTCAGTCAAAGTTAATGGTTCGATTTTAACGGAAAAAAAAAACGGACGTTTTTTGGCTATAAAACGGCCATTTTTTTCGAAAAAAAAAATCGAACGATTAAAGACTACATTTTTATGTATTAAATAAGCCTGCAAAATTTCAAGAAGATCGGTTCCTTAGTGTTCGAATAATCTTGGTCGCCGACTTCAGAAATGCCATTTTGAGAAAAACGCGTTTAAAGTTTCAATTTCAGTTTACACGAAGAAAATATTTTTTTTGTAAACTTACATAGAGTCATCTATTCCGGGCCCATACAGAAGTATGGGCCCGGATACTTATACTTCAAAAAAATACAAAAAAAATCGATTTTTTCAAAATCGCAAGTGGGGATAACCCCTTAAATAGTAAGAACTGATGAATTTTCATGCGGTCTCTAATTTGTTATCAACGATTTTATTACTTAATTATTGTTAATTATTGTCAATTATTACTTAATATTTGTTATCAACGACTTAATTTCTATGACAGCGTCTGAGGTATCCCCGATGACAAAAAAATACATACATCGATAATTCATGGGAACAATTGGCTACTGTGAGGACGACCCATGTGTGTGTGTGTGCAATCGCCTTTTAGACTACCGGTCTCGTCACATGCTTTCAATATCGCGAACTTTCGGCTGCGAGGCCCACATGACGATACGGTAAAACGTATGCAGGCAATTATCCGTGCAATATTCTCAATTCTGGGCCCTAGCAATAGATTAAGGGGGAGCCGAAAGTCCGAGCATAAATTGCTTCCCGCACTGACTTCTCTCTCTTTCTCTCTCTCCCTCTTGCACGATGCTGTGAGAGGACCCTTGTCCTAGACCCTAAAATTAATTTTGAAAAATCTCTCTCGCTCCCCACTGCTACTTCTGTTCGCTCGATCTCTATCCATATCTTTGTCGCTCTGCAAATATGTGAGGGAATATAACGGTCTGCGGCAACGCGATATGAAAAGGAGTGGGGGAAAAAGCTGGCACAATGTTGGCGCGCGTATCTCGCGGGATCAAAGAAGCCGCCACAAATCTCCCTGCATCTCTCTCTCTCTCTATCTATCTTGCTGGCGCTCTCTCGACGGTTTTATATACTTAATTTATGAACAATATCGTGTATATAAACACCCGACCTACCAACTTACCTAATAAATATATAAACATGTGTATACGTTTATATATATATGGAGATAACTTTCCGACCACCACTATACCTTCCTAGATTCTCGCACCTTCGTTGTCAAACATCGGCTACTTAAGGGGTCTTCTCACCTTAGACGCTAAAAAAGGCTATCTTCATGAATTTTTTTGATAGGCTTATAGCATTGATATTGACATAAAAGTTGTTACACTTAATAACTTTCAATCTTTCAAAATGCATACAACAATTTTTATGTATTCATTTAAGTCACTATTTATAGACGAAAATGGTAGTTAAAAACATGTCCTAAAAAATTGTAGGTCTTCGCTGTTGATGAAATCTCGGAGATGGATCATTCGAAACAAAAAAATCAAACGGTTTTAGATTTCGTATGTTAATGGCTATAGCGCATATCATACGATTTTTTATATATGCAAAAATAACAAAATGACGGATATTTTTCGAAAAAATAACAAAAACGTGTTTTTTCACCGTTTTTGGCAAATAAATAGTAAATATCGAAATTTAAAACAATCCTTGGTATGCGCTATAGCTATAGTTGTAAAGAATGTGTGGTTAAAATTTCATAAGGATTGTTTCAGTAGTTTCAAAGATTCGATCAACAAGCTGTTGAAAAACGTTATTTCGAGAAAAACGCGTTTAAAAGTTGTTTGGGTTAAATACATACGTTTTTTAAAAATGTATTTCGAAAGTGTATTTATTAAGTGTAACAACTTTTATATCAATATGTATAAAATATAAACTAACAAAAAAAATTCATGAAAATCACCGTTTTTAGCGTCTAAAGTGAGACGACCCCTTAAGCCACGTTCCTTCCGTAGCTCAGTACGTACTCGCACAGATTTTCATGCTTTTCTACACGCCTTCATACACGATTTCTGAGTTTATGGGATAGAGTATGTAATTGATATTGCGGGAAGTTCCAAACTGTACAACGACTGATTCCGGAACGTTGGAGGAAATGATAACAGGGCGAAGGGCGGGGGGGGGGGGGGCTTATCATCTTTTACACATATGCTACATTTTACCCCTTCGAGATAAAACAATTTGAACTGCTCTGCACTCGTCGCACAGGCTGTGTGAATCCACGTTTTTTCTTGTTATTTATTTGCTTTTTTTGTTAACGGGTTACACCTAGCTCGTGGCCGAAAAAAAGAGAAATTTTCATAAAAAAATTTTTCTGGCAAAACGTGTGCAGGTTTTTAAATATATTTGTGCACATCAAAGAGTATGGTTTTGCGTATCTCTGGCAATTTTTGTATTGAAAAATCTTTATAAATGTGGTACACACAATGGTTTTGTCAGACCACCGCTGCTCGGAAACAAATCAACCGGAATTTAAAAAATCAAACGCATTTCGTTTTTGCGTGAAATTATCCAGTGCTTGGATGAAGGATTTAATGGAATATTGAGTTTCAAAAAAAGGCCGCAGTCCAACGTGAAAGTATCAATTTTCGGTGAAAAAAACACTCCTTTTTTGTTGATAAAAAAAATGAGCATCGAAAGAAATCCTTTGATCAAGCACTGCTTTTTTTATATTTAAAAAAAGCTTAAGCAATTTGGAGTTGATCAATGCAGTGATTTTTTTAATATTGTGGTCACCGATTTGGATAAAGTCATTTTGAGAAAAACGCATTCAAAATTTGTCGGTTCGCGGAACCTACCTAGAAGTGTCCATAACCCCCTCAATCTTAAGCAGATCGACTCGAGATTTTCAGCGAACATTTTTGAAAAAATCATATTTGATAATCCGTCAAAGACCAAAAATCAACATTTAAAAATATGTCAACTAAGTGTAAGCCTTAAAAAGGGCTATTAAATGGGCAATATTTACAAGAGCAATATTTAAAAAAAATTCAACTGAGTGTAAGCCCTTAGAAAAAAAGCTTCGCATCCTTCTACTTTTGTCGACGCGTTCCCAAAGTTCTCCTCAATTTTTTACTCAATATTTTAAAGTTACTCACATTTTTTGGCGATTTTCGTCAATTTTTTTAGTTTCTTCAATTGTCGGTGTGAAAATTGGCGCGAGACGGTGTACTGGGAGGATGATGTCTCGGGCGGGGCAAAAGAAAACGTCGAGAGAGGACGTGAATAAAATTTGTGCCAATTTACGCACGTCGGGCGCGATCGTCTCTGCGGGAGTTCTCTTTTCGTTTTTATTTTCCTTTATGACGGCGTGAATAAGTACGTGCGTGATCAAATTATACGTATCACATCACAGTAAAAATGTAAACGAGTAAGAAGAAGGGAGATAGCTGGAGAGTACGAGGGAACAGCGACCACCACACATGACGTGCAAAAATTAAATTCAACCAGCGAGAGTAAAAAAAGAAATCGTCGTCATCGTGCCAAAACGAACTGTTCGCTGAACAGCGCGCTCCAAAATTCTCGATAAATATGGGTACAATTAATTGTGAAAAAGCCATGCGGGTATTTTTTTTCGGATAAACCGCGCATGCGATTTATCTAGTTTTTTTCAAATCCTCGTTCTCTCTCGCATATTTATACATCATGCGAAATATCCGGGTCAAAGGGAAGTTGAAAAAAAAAGAAATTCATTAAACCGTGCCTGCGACGTTACAAAAACGCGATACAATATTTCCAGACAGTCGATGCTACGCCAATGCTGTCGTTCCTCGAGGGCGCCCTTCCCTCCCGTCCTCTCCCTTCATCCTCCATGGCTAACCGGCTTTTTGGGCGAATTTTATTATATCGGGTAATGGGTCCCTGCTCCTCGTCACTCGTTATATATACTCTTGTCCCGCATCACTAAAGAGACTCAACGAGAACGATGAGGAGCAACGGCAGCAAGATACGGAGTAGGAGGACGAACAGTAAAAAAAATGAAAGAAACGAAAAAGAGGAAAAGAGCATGAAATTCAACTGCGTTCCCTGCCTTCGCTGCCTTTTGAGCAAACGCGGAATATCTCCGTTTCACGAGTAACGACAACGATGAAATATTTCGTCGAGTTTCTTTTTTTTTTAAATCACCAACCACGTTTAAATATACCTGCGTGATTGCCCGATACACATGCCTCGGAATTGTAACTTTGCAATGGTATTATTGCGTCAAGAGATCCGCGTGACTATCGATCTCATATATATATATATATATATATATATATATATATATATATATATATATATATATATATATATATATATATATATATATATATATATATATATATATATATATATATATATATATATATAGGTTGTGAGGACGGTCGATGCAAAGCCTTAAGGGGGTGATAGGACACATCGTTAGGGACATATCTAACCTAGATTACCTTAGTCCAAAGTCTAAGGATTTCGAGTTATCATGGTGAGTATGATTTTTGGAAAATCTCCCAAAATTAGGTACTAACTCGTTTACCTCTTATGTTAATGCTATTAAAAAAAATAGCATTAACATAAGAGGGGTTTTTATTTTTTGACAAGTTTTTAATTATTCAACACGTCCCATTTAGTTAGTTGTGTGGATACAGATGATTGCATTGGTGTTTGTTGATTGAATACACTTTAAGCTGAGACGCAAATAAGTTTTTAGTTGCATTTATTGTCTGTTTGAACATCATGAACGAGTTAGTACCTAATTTTGGGAAATTTGCCAAAAATCATCCTTACCATGATAAATCGAAATCCTTAGACTTTGGACTAAGGTAACCTAGGTTATATACGTTCCTAACGAGGTGACCTATCACCCCCTTAAGCCTTTGTATCGACCTTCCTAACACCCTGTTTATGTCCGTATATATATTTATAAATAATTAACTCCAACTCTGCCCAAAATTCATCTAATACGTGTTATTCTCATCTATGTTTCAGGTAAGTTTCTCAAAATCATCGCTGAATCGACTACTTACAACGACCCTCGTATTATCCGCTTCCTGTGCAATCGTCTGTGTAAGTAACGAACTACATTACTCGAATTATAGGTTGCTCGTTAGTCGTGCATCCCGCGTTAAACTTCACACTCTTTGGATTATACGAAAGTGCATAGTATAAATACTAGGGTGATTGAAAAAAATCGACTTTTTCATATTCCCTTATTCAGTAGTTCCAGTGAGGTGAAATGAGATGCCTGTTAAAATGTGAGCCCTTAATATTGATATTCAAAGGTTCCTCATCGCGATTTTCTATTTCCCATGGTAATAATATGGAGAGCACTTTGCTCGCTACGTTGAATTTTATAACTCGCCAATGGGTTAACGCACAAAAATGCACAAGACATATTTCTGTAGGGAATTAAACGCTCTACAAAAAAGGTATCTTATCGTTTTATGATGAATCAACTCTTTCAAAAGTTATTCCAGGTCAAAGTCGAATTTATAGTAAACTTGAAAGATTTTTTCCGGCGAAACTATCAGACTCATCACAGAATTTCGTAGGACCTTTTTTGTAGGTCAATTTAATTTTCTATCAAATGTCATTAAACAATTAAAAATATCAATAGTTTTATTCTTAACGGCTTTACAAATTATTTTTTCGGAGAAAAGTTGATATTCCCGTGAAATTAATTGTTACATTAACCAAAAATATAGATGAAAAGACGCCGATTTTTGTAAAGTTACTTTTCAATGTTCACTGTTGATGAAAATTGTAAAACACATGAGTATTTTTTTCGTTGTATTTAACATTTCTTGTAAAACATTAAATATTTTTATTTCGAATATAAAAGTTATGAAAAAAAATCTCAACAACTTTTTCATACTGTACATAAACGATAAAAAGTAACTTTATAAAAATTCTCCTCTGTGTATTTATACTTTTGTCACTATAACAATAAATTTCATGAGAATAGCAACTTTGCTCCAAAAAATGAATTCGTGAAGCCCTTAACCATTAAACTATTCAATTTTCAAATTATTTAATGACATAATTTTGTAGAAACTAAAATCATCAGCGCGATAAATAACCTCTGAATATTAACATTAAGGGCTCATATTTACCAGGCGTCTCATTTCACTTTACTGCAACTACCAAATAGGGGAATTTGAAGAAAAAAACAGTCCACTTTTTCGAATCACCCCTATACACATCATCTCGTATATTATACACTCGTGAACAAACCCAAACAAACACACACATACACATATATACAGGGTGTTAGGAAGGTCGCAAAGCCTTAAGGGGAGTCACTTCGTTAGGAAGTTCACTTCGTTAGGAACATATCTAACCTAGCTTACCTTAGTCCAAAGTCTAAGGATTTCGAGTTATCATGGTAAGTATGATTTTTCGAAAATTTCCCAAAATCAGGTACTAACTCGTTCATATTGTTCAAACAGACAATAATTGGTAACTAAAAACTTATTTGCGTCTTAGCTTAATTTGTATTAAATCGACAAACACCAATACAATCATCTGTATCCACACAACCAACTAAATGGGACGTGTTGTATAATTAAAAACTTGTCACAAAATAAAAATACCGAGTAAACGAGTTCTTACCTAAGTTTGGGAAATTTTCCAAAAATCATGCTCACCATGATAACTCGAAATCCTTAGACTTTGGACTAAGGTAACCTAGGTTGGATATGTTCCTAACGAGGTGACCTATCACCCCCTTAAGGTTTTGCATCGACCTTCTCAACACCCTGTATTTATGTATGTGCGATGTAGACAAGGCAGATGATGCTGTCAACAGAAGGTGGACACTTACGGATATCCAGTGGCCTGCGCACATGCCGCTTGTAGCACCGTCTAATCTCGGACTGCCAGTCGACACAGTAGTCGATATGTGCACGAACGCAGGTCCATACGAATGGCTAGCTGATATATTTGGTGTGTTCGTTCATATATATATAAATGTGTTTGTATCAGCACATTAGTTTCAAGTGCCGCGTGACTGCGAGACACGGTAAGGCTTCGCATGATGCGGTGTATCGTGTTCACCCTAGCGAGAAAAACCGGAGTGCCCGGCTAAACGGCACACTTGCCGCGTACAATAGAAAAATATACATGTATACATATATATATGTGATCACATGGTTGTGACTGTGGCTGAATACCGATCAGTGGTAAATGCCTCCAGGCTACGCTATACAAATGCATACATGGCACGCACACGCGAGCAGAGGCACATACATGTATGTATACATGTATGAAAAGCGATCAGCAGAAATAATAACGCGTATAATGCGCGCGGGGTCGTTGCAACCCCTCCCGTTCACCCTTGACCGATGTATCTCCGCATACGTGGCCGCTTGACGGGTCCGTATTACTGTATGTGTATATTAAATAAATATGACACGCGTATAATAGGAGAGGAGTTAGGAGAGGCGCGGTCGACCCCATTTGCAGCCCATCAATCGTATGCGGTCTCCTCTATTCCCCACGTGATATGCAGTATATATATATCGCTCGCATCTCCGTCACCCCCTTCACCGTTTGATTCTCTCTGTTACTCTCTATACCTCTCGTAATCTATATATATATATATAGCGCCCTTTTCTCTATTTCGTTCCTGGTCTCTCTCTCTCTCTCTCTCTCTCTCTCTCTCTCTCTCTCTCTCTCTCTCTCTCTCTCTCTCTCTCTCCCCTCTCCCTCTCTGGCTCTCTCCTCTCTATCTGTCTATCTCTTTTTTCCGGTTCTCTGTACACAGATTTTGTCCGTCTCGATCACCGTGCTCAAATTCATCAAATTCACTGGTGCGTGTATGTGGGCGAGTGTGTCCACTTCTACAAACGCATAGCTGACTTTTTTTTTCGTTTAAAGGCAATTTTGTTGCACGTATACTAACCACGCAACTGCCTGTCCTGATGCAGTTGGACCGACAATCTCGGGTGAACGATTTTGCCGCGTTTTGAAAAATTGTAACATTGTTGAGTACGGCGAATCGTTTGAATGGTTTCAACAAGTCCTTGGGGTGGGGGTAAAAATGTCGAATGACCAAATATAGAACGACAAACATTTCGAAACGACAGAACTATGAACTCTCAAAATAACGAAGGTTAAATCATTCGAAATTTTATCTTTCGACTGATAAAAAAATCGAATGACTATACATCGAACCATTATTTATTAGAGAGGTAATTTATTCGAAAACGAATATTCAGATTGTCTGCAATTCGGAACATAAAAATACAGAATCGAAAAATGTAGAACACCCATATCTCCGAAACAGAAAATAGCGAGTGCCTAATATGCGTAATACCGTCTATGGCGAAAAGCAATATATCGAAACGCAAAATGTCGATGGCCCGAAATGTCGAATGCCGAAAGGTCGAACGGCCAAAATGGCGAACGTGGTGGGGCCCGTCACGTGGGACGACTGTCTCACGATATTTTAGCCTACAGACCGCCAACGCCATCTCGCAGCTTCACTCTGAGGCGCAAGTGACGTATTGCTCGATTCGCCATTCGGGCCGTTCTACATTTTGACCCTCCGCGATTTCAACCACTCGACTTTTTGGCCGTTCGCTTTAATGATTTTCTGCATTGTGAACCATCGCCATTTTTTTAATTCGGAGAATTGTCGTCTCGAATTATTTGGTGTTATGCATACAGGCCTATCGATTTTATGTTTTTCGATATTTTATTAAATCTGATTTTTGTTTTTCGCTATTTATCAACTTCCGAGATTTTCATATTCGTAATTGTTATTTTCGACTTCACAGACTCTAGTAAGATTGATCTACCTATATTCGAATATTCGTCATTTTCGAATTCGACATTTTGGCCCATCGGCATATCGATCGTTCGACATTTTTCCCCCCACCCATTTGAGAGCTTTACTACAAGGATTTTTCATCGTAATTCGTCATTCCCTGGCCTTTGGAAACGATTTTTTTCGACGAAAATATTTGCCCTATATGCGATTTTAACCTAGTCCTACCTACTCATAACTACGCGCCGCTGCCCCTATGCTACCGAGTGCTTATAACATTTTGGTCGCTGATATGGCATAACAGACCAAATGAATACCTCCAACTATTTGTTGTATCACATAAGCTATAGATTTTTCAAACACACATACACACACACACACACGCGCGCATTTGTGTGTGTGTGTGTGTATATGTATATGTTTATTTATAGAAAATCAATCTATTTAATATCGTCCAATAACTACATATTTTATTTGATCCTAATAAATCTGTGATTCGGTTTCATCAGTTTAACATTTTCATCTGTTCAAAAAAACAATTTAGTCAAGTTCACTGAATGGATCTAGTTATTTTTTTTAAATTTACCTGAAATAAAATATTTGTAGAGTTAAGCATTTTTCTATTTGATTGAACTAATGGTCCATCTTTATTGTAACACTCATATCAAAGGGGCGGGGGGTAGTGAAGGTGGAGACAGGAATTTTATATATATATAATTGCAGCGTTGGAATGCTACGAAAATGCTCATTTAACGGAGACTTTGTCCTTGGAGTGCCATACTTCAGGTGTTTACATTTTATTTTTTTTTAAAGGAAACGAGTAAAGCTTTTTGAGTGCTGTTTTTTTCTTGCTTTTATTTGTGATATACAGATCGTAAAAAAAATTTTTTTTTTGAAAAAAAAAACAAAATGGCGGCCGTTGCAGCTCCGCGAAAACAGGTCCTCAAATCGCGGGAGGTAAACGGCTGACATCACTGCCCCCTCTTTGTTGATCTGAAACACAAATTCAAAGCATATTATCAATCTGTGACCCTTTGGTCATGGAATGACGGATGGGTTTTTCGTTTAGTACAAATTTCGGAAAATGGCGGCAATTTAAAAAAAATCGACTTTTCGCGTTCTTTTTTCGCACAAAAAGATAAATAATAAATGCAAAAATGTATCTATCGAAAAAACGATCCGTCATTCCATGAAGACATATTTTCTAAGTATGCTCTCCAAATTTCAGGTCGATATGTTAATTACAGCGATCAGGAGAATGTCAGCCATTTTTAAAAACGTGTTTTCGAGAAAAACGCGTTTAAAGTTTTGTAATGTGTTTACACAAATGTGTTTATAATTACCGCTAATCGACAATGCCTGGGCCATAGAAGCATCCCTCCTCTTCTTCTAGCTGCTCATGTTGAGCTCAAAATGATTTTTTTTTATTTCAAGGACAAAGTCTCCCTTAAATCTTTATTTCCGCATTGTGACTATTATGCCAAATATTCTTTTGCGGATTTCGATGATAAATCACCAAATGAACATCTTAAAATATGGCTGAGGAATTTTCATTGTTATTACTTTTAAAAAGGACCTGTAGCAATTGAAAAAAAGTCCTTGCACCAACGATGCAAACTTCAATATTATATTTTTACGCACATAAGGTGCATCGTTTTTTTTTTTCAAAACCTGTGTAGTATGTGTATGTGATGGAGAAAATGAAGCTTCGATGTGTAAAGGGTTCTAGTTAATTTGATTGAATAAAAGTATACTGTTTTTTTGTAATAATATTTTATCTTTATCTTCAGCATCCGTTGTCTATCGCTGCCTTTTCTCAATTCTCTTCTCACCTGCCAATCAGCTCTTTAACGATCCACTTAAAAAAAACATCCCCTCGGGATACTTTTGTTCGCTTTTGTTAAAAGAAATTAACTTAAACTCTGTACTCATTGAATCCTCATTATCCCAATCTTACACCCACACATACTACACTGGATTAAACAACGCATGCATTTAATCCACTGCATGCAAAAAAAAATTTTTTTTCGTTTAATTCCGCACGAATAAAAAATAAACCGTTTCAGGTCTGACGAAGCCGAATTGGAAATCACAAAATCATTAAGAGCATTATTGGAGATTAAAATGATAAGAATCTTCTCAAAAAAATATGACAAAAACGAAAAAAAAATTAAAGGAAAAATGGGCCCACAATGAGACTAGTCTTGAAAATCACAGAATCGGTCACTCTATTTTAGAGATTTTTTTTAAAATGAAAAAAGCGTTCATCTTTACAAAAAATCACATTGATAATTGATAACTTTTTCATATTTTTCAACGAAAGTAGACTTCAAAATGAAAAAAATTATATAGTGACATTTGTCGATATCCAATTATTTCAGGAGTTGTCAGCGTTTAAACGTTTTCAAAACTTCCGAAATCGTACGATATTCGTACATACACGCACATGTTTGGGAATTAGGATGAAAAGTAGAATTTGATCTGTTTATGTGCTTTCAACTGAAAGCCGGTGCTATGCACGTATTAATGGGAGATGGATGTAAGTGAATTTCGCAACACGACACGGTTAATATAAATCTATATTCTCTTTATTAGCACAGGCTTAGGCGCCCACCATGATTGCGTGTTGAAGACTGACTGAAAGAAGGCACGCTCCTGCCCTCTCGGGTCCGTACACTTAACGACCCTACGCGAATTTCAGCGAAAACGCGCGATATTTGAAGTTTAGTCAAATGTATGATGGACCCGAACCACGAGTTACTTATTGTAATACATTCTTATTGAAGAGGAACAAAAAATCGCAAACATACCGGGCGCCTTGGCAACCCTCGGTTGTCAACATTTTCGCAAGCTGCGACAGAATTATGTCGAATAAGTGATAAAATGAATTTAAACTTGAGAAAACATAAAGTAATCAGGCTTATGCCATTTAAAATGAAAGAAAAATCCAATGAATAACAAAAACATCGCATGTAATGTGATGAGGGCGATCAGAAACGATGCACGAGATTCTTTGATACTTTGATTAAACCTTGACTTCGTTCGAAGAAGTATCTAAAGGCAAAATGCATAATTTCGTAGCCGGTCTTTTGAACACTCCCGTAGCTGTTTTGATGTTCGCTGTTCTGACGATACCGTCGGTGCCCGGAAAAAGTTCTTGAACCCGCCCGAGCACCCATTTCAGTGGAGGTAGGCCATCTTCTCGGCAGACGACTAGTTGACCCGTTCGAAGTTGCGGACCTTGATTTGTCTGCCATTTGCTTCTTCTCTGTAACTGTAGCAAATACTCGGATGACCAACGCCTCCAAAAATGTTGGCGAAGCTGTTCCAAATGTTGCCATCTCGATAGTCGGTTTGTTTTGACGTCGGTAATGCTAGGTTCGGCATAGGCTGTTATTGAAGTGCCAATTAAGAAGTGACCGGCGGTAAGGTAGTTGAGATCGTTTGGATCTGCGGATATCGCTGTCAACGGCCTTGAATTTAAAATTGCTTCGACATGCGTGACGAGCGTCGATGCTTCCTCAAACGTTAAGGCAACGTTAGAGGCGACCTTGTAGAAATGCCTTTTGAGCGACTTTACTGCGGCCTCCCATAGGCCGCCGAAATGTGGAGCACGAGGAGGTATGAAGTGCCATCGTATGCGGTCTGGTGCGGTACAATCGATGATCTTGTTTTGATGCTCTTCCTGTTCAAAAAGAGTTCCCAACTCTCTTAATTCCCGGTTGGCTCCCACGAAATTCTTGCCATTGTCAGAAAATACATCGGCTGGTTTTCCACGACGATTTATGAAGCGCTTGAAGGCATGGAGAAATGCGTCTGTGGTAAGGTCTGATACGACCTCGAAGTGCACAGCCTTTGTAGCCATGCAGACGAAGACTGCAACGTAAGCCTTGATGTGTTTGCTGTTTCGACGCTTGCCGTCCCGTATTGTGATGGGGCCGCAAAAGTCGACTCCGGAACTGTTGAACGGCCTTGAAAGAGTTACCCGATGGGATGGAAGATTGCCCATGACTTGCTCCGATATACGTGGCCTTGCCTTAAAGCACGTTACGCACTTGCGAATCAGCTGCTTTATGATGCTTCGCGCCCTAAGAGGCCAATACGATTGCCGTACTGCTGCCAGCGTACCTTCAACTCCGGTATGCAGGTTCTTTTGATGTTCATCCAATATAACGAGCTCTGTTAGTCTCGACCGATGCGGTAGCAACACGGGATGTTTTGCATCACGATGAATCTCCGTATGTTCAAGTCGGCCACCGACGCGCAACAGACCGTCCTCATCGATAAAGGGACTCATGCCTCTCAAACGACTTCCTCTTGGAATCTCGTCACCCTTTCGTAAAGCGTTTATCTCTTCGCCAAAGGCTGATTGCTGTTCGCGTTGCACGAGACGCCTTCTCGCACACTCTAGTTCATCAACCGTTAGAGGCCCAATGATTCTTCGTTTCCTGCAGATTCGCGCAACCCGAAGACATGTTGCTGTAACTCGTAATAGTTCAATTAGAGTCGAAAATCTGTCGAACGGATTGACGTGCCTCTGGGTCGACAGAACAATCGCTGTTGATTCGGCGGATTTCATTAGTTGAGTCTCATCAATGTTCGGTATTTCCGGCGAATATTTTATGTCATGCTCTCGCAGCCACTGAGGGCCATTCCACCAAAGCTGCGACCTCATTAATTCCTCAGGAGAAACTCCCCGAGAAATGAGATCGGCTGGGTTATCATTAGTAGCGACGTGATGCCAATCTTCACTCACTGTCGACTCTTGAATTGCGCCAACTCGATGTGCAACGAAAACCGGTAGTTTTTTGTTCGACGCCTTGATCCAATGTAGGACTATGGCAGAATCTGTCCAATAACACGTTTTCGTTATGTTGAGTCCCAAAGCCTTTCTCACCTTGTCCATTAATTGTGTAAGCACCTGCGCACCGCACAATTCGAGCCTCGGAATTGACAGCGTTTTTAGTGGAGCAACGCGTGATTTCGAACACAACAATTGCGCGCGAAAATCTTCTGAAGCGCTCCTGCCACGTACGTATACACAAGCGCCATAAGCACGCTCGCTAGCATCACAAAATCCATGGAGCTCGAATTCTTTATCCGAATCATTGTCGATGATTTTTCGTCGTACGCTGAATTCATTTAGCGTTTGAATCATCATGACGTAATTCGACCATTCTGTGTGGATGTCTGAGGGCAATGATTCGTCCCAGTTAATCTGGAGTTTCCACAGCCTTTGAATGAGAATTTTCGCGACCACTATCACAGGCCCGAGGAGACCCAGTGGATCAAATATTTGGGCGATACTGGACAGGATCGATCTTTTTGTGTGCGAAGCTGGCCTTGACGATTTTATAGAGATTGCGTATTGCAATACGTCTTTCGATGGATTCCATTTGACTCCGAGGGTTTTTGCAGTCCCATCTTTATCCAGTTCCAAGACAGCACTGGTCGTAGACAATTCGGGCATGCTATCGAGTAGTTCGGTATCATTCGAGGCCCATTGCCGAAGAACGAACCCACCTTTTTTTAGTAATGCTGTCGTTTGGTCCCGAATTCTCAGGGCGTCTTCCCTGGAGTTCGCGCCTGTTATCAAATCGTCAACGTAGAAATCTCGACGTGCTATGGCGGCTCCGATCGGAAAATTGCTGTCTTCCAATTCGGCCAACTGATGAATGACCTTGGTTGCCAGGAATGAAGCCGGTGCCGTTCCGTATGTAAGAGTAAGCAATTGAAACGTTTTTATATTTCCGTTCGGATCGTCGCGCCAAAGGATGCGCTGGAGAGGTACCTGGGATTCGTCTACCAATACCTGACGGTACATTTTGGCGATGTCAGCGGTTAGCGCATATTTGAAACTCCGAAATCGAAGTAGTATCGCGAATAAATCTTGTTGGAGAACTGGACCAACCATTAATGCGTCATTAAGCGAGATGCCACTCGTTGTTTTACACGACGCATCAAATACAACCCTTAATTTTGTTGTTACGCTCGTTTCCTTTATCACGCAGTGGTGCGGAAGATAAAAATGAGGACGCACATCAAGATCAGGGCTGTTCGCGCTGAGCTCTCTCATGTGTTTCAGGTTTGCGTACTCATGTATGAAAGCACTGTATTCTTTTTTGAGGCGAGGTCTTTGCTCTAGCTTTCGTTCCAATGTTTTGAAACGCTGCAAAGCCGTTTCTCTTGAGTCGCCCATCCGTAGGAGCAGCTCGTCCCTGGTGGGAAGCGTGACGATGAACCGACCCTCTGAATTGCGTTTATACGACTGCGCAAATTGTCCTTCACAAAGGCGTTCCTCTGGAGTTCGAGTATCTTGGCGGTCACTGCACTCGATCTGCCAAAATCGTGAAAGATTTGCATTGAGATCGTCATTGGTCGCCAAATGACACCGTGTATCCTGTCTTGGCCCATTTCGTGTCATGAATCTTCCGGAGGCAATCCATCCGAATACCGTTTTTTGCCACGTCGGTTGATCTTCTGCGAGTTTTATTTTTCCAATGCATAGCAAGTCAAAGAATATTTCGGCTCCGATTAATAGATCCACGGCCGATGATTGATTGAATTGAGGATCTGCCAATGTGATACCGTCGGGAATCTGCAACTCGCCAAGATTAAACGAATTTGCTGGGAGAGACTGAGTTATTTTTTCAATTACGAGACAATCTATGTTAGTCTGATAACAGTTGATCCTTGATTTTATCCTGATTTTAGCCAACTTGCGACTTTGCGTTGATAATCCGGCCAGTCCCGAGATCGGAATGCTCGTAGCGATTTGCTTGAGTCCAAGCTTCTTCACGCAGTCTGTCGTTACGAAGCAGGACTGTGATCCACAATCGAGTAACGCTCGGCACGGCATTGGCTTACCTTCTAAACCGATGGCGTTAATTACTGCTGTCGATAGCAGGACTTGTCGTTCGTGACGAACCGCTGCCAAACTGACGCTTGATGACGCTGCTCCTTCGTTCTCTGGATTTGGAGTGCTCGCCGAGACGGACTCAGCTTGAATTTTCGCTACTTGTTCCAAATGGAGTAACGTATTATGACGTTTTCCACATCTGCGACATGCTCCGGCTCCGCATTGTTTTGCTCGATGAGAGGCAATTTTCAAACAATTTAGACATATTTTACGAGCCTGCGCCTCCTTTATCCGTTGCTCTACTCCAAGTTGCAAGAAACCGTTACATTTATATATGAGGTGGTCCTCCTTCCCACAAAAACTGCACATAACGTTCGTTGTACCAACGTGAGCCATCGTATTTTTGTTATGCTCGGATTTACCTTGATGCGTTGTACACGATGTCGTCCTTTGAGTGCGTGCAGCGGCTTCGACTGCTCGACAGCGTTGTGCCAGAAAGTCCGTTAATTGCTCGAACCTCGGTATTTCGCCCTTTTTTACAGAGATCTCCCACTCCTTAGTCGTCGTTTGATCCAGCCTACTAGTAACAAGATGTATCATTAGATCATCCCATTGATCGGTCGGTCGTTTAAGCGCCTTTAGTGCTCGGAGATGCTTCAACACTGTGTCCAGCATACGCCGTAAAGCGACATGATTTTCCTTGTTCATGACCGGTAGGTCGAATAACGTCCTGATGTGCCTTTGAATTATCAAATTGTCGTCATCGTACCTGTCTTTCAACATTTGCCAGGCTTCGGAGTAATTCTCATCGGAGGTTTCGAGTGAACTGACAACATCGTGCGCCTCACCCTTTAATACTGACAAAAGATATTGCATTTTTTGAGTATTTGGGAGGGTAGGATTTTGGTGAATCATGCTTAGAAAAATGTTTTTAAATGGGATCCATTCCTCGTATTTTCCTGTAAATGTTGCCATCGTGACACGAGGCAATTTTAAATGATCATTAGCAACGGAGTTTGCGTGTGATATTGGAGTTCCTTCCCGAAGGTCTTGCAAATTTGGCAGTTCTTGGGCCCGTCGCAGTTCGCTCTCTTTTTGGTTGATTAATGTTTCCAGAGCCACTGTTACTGCAAAATACCTTGATTCGAAACATTCCCTCTCTTCCTGGTGACCTGCCTGGCATAGCGCATCATCCTCCAATTCTTCAATTTGTGTCTGGACATTATTGAAGCTGTCCCAGAGCGCGAGCGCCTTCTGCAATCGTTGACGTAATTCGACGATAGCCACTTCACTATGGTTTACGCTGCTTAGGTACGTTTGAACTCGCGTGCACGACGACTTGATCGTCGTGCGATTTGTTTTTAGCGCCTTGAGACGCGTGGCGTCGGCCATATTGTCCCACTGAAACTGTGCCACGCGACAGCTGTTCGGCTATTGTATATATGTGTATATTCACGCGTAACGATTAACCCGTTGGTATCGTAACATTCGAGTATGCCGACACCGCGTCGGTACAACGATACACCAATCGTGTCCTTAGATAATACGTCACGTTTCTGCGCGAGCGCAGTGGCACTGTCGCGTTCCCGCCTTTTCACTTCGCGATCCCGCGCGTTTCTTCACGATCCCGCTCGTTTCTCACGCATGCGCAACATGACACACGCTTAATTAATATTAATCTTCAAATTCGTGATCATGAATTGATATACGCATGTGCCCTTTTTTCGTAACTACGCGAAACGCTGACACTGCAACTATGTTTGTTTATTGCTTTATGTTGTAGCACTCGTGCGGCATGTATTACATGTGATCGTGCCTGTAGCGCTGGAACGTACGGCCCGTTCTCGATTGTTCGATTACGATGACGGTATCTCGCGTACGCCGCACCACGTTATTTTTTTTTTTTCTTTTAATACTTTTAATGTTTATGTCCAATTTGCTTGTTTTTGCAGCATGTTGCCGATGTTCACAGTATCGGTCACGGTACACGCACAAAATACAACTTTTCCAATGTGAGCTTATTTCCTCGGCGTCGCAATTGCCACGACGCTAGCAAGTAAATAGCCCCAAGTGTATGTCTATATTTTTGACGATCCGGCTCGAAGGACCATGTTTATGTGCTTTCAACTGAAAGCCGGTGCTATGCACGTATTAATGGGAGATGGATGTAAGTGAATTTCGCAACACGACACGGTTAATATAAATCTATATTCTCTTTATTAGCACAGGCTTAGGCGCCCACCATGATTGCGTGTTGAAGACTGACTGAAAGAAGGCACGCTCCTGCCCTCTCGGGTCCGTACACTTAACGACCCTACGCGAATTTCAGCGAAAACGCGCGATATTTGAAGTTTAGTCAAATGTATGATGGACCCGAACCACGAGTTACTTATTGTAATACATTCTTATTGAAGAGGAACAAAAAATCGCAAACATGATCCAAAGTTCCTGACAACCCCACGTACGTGAATACCATACACAATATTCGAGCAAGTACGATTTGAAAGGTACACAAAGTATGGTCAAAATTTTTGACGTGCGAGCCGGAAATGTCGGCTTTGGATGGTGCAGGTTCCGGCTCACTCGGCTCTTTCGCTCCACCGAATTCCGAGTCGTGTAGTCACCGTACAATATATATATACGTATATATGTCGGCGCAGTATCGCACCATAAAAGTTGGTTCTCGAATTCGTGAATGGGCTGATGATCGGGGGGGATATCCCGTACGCCCCTCGAATATGAGTATAATATCGTTCTCGGTCTCTCGTTTTCTCACATGCTCTTTTAGCCATGTCTGTCTTCCCTTCGCTCATCCCCTCTCCAATTACAAAATGATTTATCAATTGAGCAGGCAACCCCAGGGAACCGGTGTTGAAATATTATAACATCATTTCCCCACGGCTCACCCTAATATTATCCCCTCCCCCTCCCCCCTCTATTTCTCTTTACCTATCACTGTGCGGTGTTTTCAACTTGTCCTGCACCGACGCCCCATACGCGATCCTTAATTCCCGCTCGCACTTTCTCTCGCTCTCGTCTAGCCACTATTAACATAACAATGTCGACCTAATTGCGGTCTATAATCACGCCAGGGGCAAAAAGTTAAATTCACCAGTCGACACTCAGGATCAACGAATAACTGATGGAAAAGAATGCCCCGTAGTCGTCGATCATCCGTATGGATGGAATGGTAGGATCCAATTATTTTAGGAGAAAAATCTTGAAGCTTGCTTCGTTGGAATGCAACGGAAATTGGTTTTCATATTTTTATTTCCCCCTTTACATTATTAAAAAAAAATCTTTTTTCGTAAATTTCGATTAGAGAACTCTGAAAGAACAAATTTAAAAAATTGTAAAACGTTTTTCATAGCTAAGATCTGTGAAAAGAAAATTGAGCCAATAAATAATAATAATTTTCGTTACGTTCTAACGATGTATATTTTAACATCGTAGCATCGAAGGATCGGGTATTGCGAGAGTCTCTTAAGGGGTTATGCCTAGTTGTGAAAGTCGGGAAATCACTTTATTGAAGGTAATTTTTGAGATAGGTAACTTTTCCAAAAACAATTTTTTGCTTTTTTCTTATTTATTGGGTTATAAATGATGATATTCAGTCGGGGGAAGCCGACATTTTTCATTAACAAAATCTTTACGCGCAAAAAAATCGTTGATAATAATCACGAATTTTTCAAAAACCCAAACTAATCCAATATAGGCGTCGGAATGTTCGAAAATGCTCTATTTTATCACGTGCTTCCGCGAACTTCAAAATCTCATAACTTTTTATGGGAAGGGTAACTGCAGCTTCCCCCGACGGAATATAATAATTTATAGCCCAATAAATAAGAAAATAGCCAACAAAAATATTAAGATTATTTTTCGGAAAAGTCACTTATCTAAAGAATTACCCGCTTTTTTCTCGAAAGTACGTTTTCAAATTCGGTGAGCAAAATATCTCAGAAACTACTGCATCGATATTTCTGATTTTTTTTGGGATTTTTCCAGACGTTAAAATGTAGTATTTGATCGAAGAATTTTTTTCGCTGATGTATACTTTTGCTTTGATGCACGAAAAATGCCATATTTTTTGCATAAGGCAAGTCTTACTTTGAACACGCAACTTTTTTTTAATTTGATATTTCGACAAAAAAAATCGATTGATCATAGAATAAACTAATATACTAATGACATCGTTTGATTTTTTTATAACCTGGTTCCGAACGGCATTGCTCACCGCAAAAAAACATTGTCGAGAGGTGCTGCCCGGACATCGGCTAAAATCGATTATAATTGAATATTTCTACACGAAAAAATTACAGAGTGTTCTTCAGATGATACTTTTTCAAATACCTAATTTTTGTATAAATTTATCATGATTTTCATGATAAATTTATTCATGATGATTTCTGAATTGCCCTTCTGAAAAACCCTTTACATTTTCCAAAACTCAGTTATTATACATATACAGGGTGTCCCATAACTGAATGCGTTCCCTGAAATGGGGGGTTGGGGTGAAATTCTGAGGCGATATATATAAGCATGTGTTGGTCTCAGATCAACCCATGAATTATGATTAATTTATGAAGGCGGGCCAATCAGGTGCGCCCGTCAAGCCGGCGGACGTCTGTGAGCGATACGCCGGCTCGTCGGGCGCAATTGATTGGCCCGCCTTAAAAAATTAATAATAATTCAGGGAGTGATCTGACACCCACACATCCTTATATCAATCGACTCAGAATTTAACCCCGTACCCCCCATTTCAGGAAACGCATTCAGTTCTGGGACACCCTGTATATGTACAATCAGCCCTTGATTGGTCGTGAAATTACCATTTTTTTTCAAGAACACAGGTTTTTCAAAAATTTTGACTCTACGAAGATACGTTTTCTCTCTTTCTCTACAATTCAAAGTAACGGTAAGATAGGGATTACTGTTTTAACGAGTGGAGCTTACCTCGCGTTGATGAGATCTGCGGGAGAGATTGGAAAAAAATGACAGATTCTGCTATCCCATCAAGGACTTGATTCAGATATATATATATATATATCCAGTTTATAACTATAACTGGATCTCGTAATAACAATCAAAGGGCAAGGGCGATCAGCTGCTGTGTGCAGAGAGCCATAAAGGCGAGTGGAGAGAAAAATAAAAGGAGAAAAAGAGAAACAGAGAGATGGGCAGATAGAGTGAGAACGCAAGTTTTGTAGTCACGTACATCATTGGATTGGCTTGATGGTCAATACTTGTGCGCTTCTGGGATGTTCTTCTGCAGCTTGTAACGGCCAGAGCCACGGCAGAAATCCTTCGTAATGTTTCCAGGATTTCCATTATTATCCTAACCATCATTATCCTTCCTCCTGCCGCTTTTATTTCCTCGCTACGTGCGCCGCAGCCACGCCGTTCACAACGGAGATAGAAATTGTAAATAAAAAAGGAGAATGTAAATCGTACCCAGTCTCGTAAGTAATAATAATACTTCGAGGCTATGAGCGTTGGAATAACGACGAGGGCAACGACACGAAATCATTAGCTCCCATTGTCAACGGCATCACACGTACATAATCGGTTTAACTTTGATCCACGGAGTAGCGCGAGCGCGCCCCTTAATGGTGAAGAATGGCCGAGCGTGTCAGCTAATGTGGACACGCGTACAACTGCCTCGCAACAACTCGCTCGCATAGCGATTCATAAAGAATTTTGCATTTTCGCGCTCTCTTAAGCGTATGAATACGTCCCGTAACTTTCGAAGTGTTCGACGAGAAACGGTTTTTCCATTCAATTGAATATCCGCAATCAACACACTTTCGAATCACTTGATCCAATTTTTGGATGAAAAAACCTCGGCTCCAAACCTCAGGAGCCCTCCAAAGGCCGTCAATGATATCGAAGTTGGCATCGTTGAAACGCAACGATAATCAAGTCTTTTTCATTCGACACGATCGCTGTTAGGCGATTTAAGCTATGGAAATCCTTCAAACGTTTTTCGTATTTTTATTACAGATTCACGACCTCAAGTTGCAATATATGTAATTTTTTTTCAAACAAGCTTTTATTTAATGTAATAGAAAGTAGAAAATAATTTGCTTTACCATGTCACCTATATGTGACTATAGATAAAAGTTTGGGGCGCTCAACTTTTTAAATGTTTAATCATTTTTATCAATTCAGTATCATTAACCGCATTCAATTTGTCACAATAGTAATTAGAGAAATTATTAACACACGTTTATACACAGTTTCAGGATTTCTATTTAAAGCGTCTTCTCTCTTTAGACGCTAAAAAAGGCTATTTTCATGAATTTTTTCGATAGGTTTATATTATAGATATTGATATAAAAGTTGTTACACTTAATAAATACACTTTCGAAATATATTTAAAAAAGGTTTGTATTTATTTAAGTCACTATTTATAGACGAAAATGGTAGTTAAAAAACTGTCCTAAAAAAATCGTAGGTCTGCGCTGTTGATGAAAGCTCGGAGATGGATCATCCGAAATAAAAAAATCAAACGGTATTAGATTCAGTATGTTAATGGTTATAGTGCAAATCACACGGTTTTTAATATATGCAAAAATAACAAAATGGCGGACAGTTTTCGAAAAAAAAACGTGTTTGTTTCACCGTTATGGCAAAAAAAGTATATATAAAATTTTTTAAAAATCCTTGAAATGCATTATAGCTATAGTTGTAAAGAATAGGTGGTTAAAATTTCATAAGGATCGGTTCAGTAGTTTCGAAGATTTTATCAAGCCGTCGAAAAACGTTGTTTTGAGAAAAACGCGTTTAAAGTTTGTTTGGGTTACATAAATACATACATTAAAAAAAATGTATTTCGAAAGTGTATTTATTAAGTGTAACAACTTTTATATCAGTATCTTTTTTATCAACAAGCCGTCGAAAAACGTTGTTTTGAGAAAAACGCGTTTAAAGTTTGTTTGGGTTACATAAATACATACATTAAAAAAAAAATTATTTCAAAAGTGTATTTATTAAGTGTAACAACTTTTATATCAATATCTATAAAATAAACCCATCAAAAAAATTCATGAAAATAGCCTTTTTTAGCGTCTAAAGTGAGAAGACCCCTCAACGCGCGGATCTTCACGATTACCCCGCCGGTTCTCTGCTTTTGTAGAAAGTACGACTGCGCCAGGTTAATGGACAATTTCGGGGATCCTTGCCGTAATTGCAACCCGAGAAACAAAAAATCCGAAAATGGTGCAGATTCGTCAGTCTCTGAGTTGATCGTTTCACAGAAAATACCCAGTTATAAAAAAAGGCTTTAAACGGCGCGGGGATTGGAGCAGGTGCATCTCTTCTACTTTATTAATGGCCGACGTAATAATAGATTGATCCTTCTGCGTATTTATCGATACGGCTCCAAAAGGATTCGGTAGGATAATCGCTTTTAATTCGCAAAAAATTCTCCAGCTTGCGAAACATAATATCATTGAGGCCGGATCAATCCGTATTAAATAAAATGGAAACCATACGCGGAATTCGCCGCAAAATATGTCAAACAGAGCGAAACGCTTGCGCCCTTTCGTTCTCTCTCTCTCTCTCCCTCTCTCTCTCTCTCTCTCTCTCTCTCTCTCTCTCTCTCTCTCTCTCTTCCTCTCTCTCTCACTTTCTCTCGGTCTCCCTCTCACTTTTGGCCCGTCTCCGTTCATCTTCCCCGCGTGTTTATATATAGGAAGTGGAAGATCAAAGAGCGAGTCATCGCTCGGCTTTTGCTCGGGCGTCGGCGTTGCTTCTCGCTTGGGGAGACCGCGACGAAGACGACGACGACCACCATCATCGTCGCGCTCGCGTCTATATCTCGTCAACGCGGTAGCGAGGGAGACGTGATTTTCAACCTCTCGAAGTGTTGGCCCGGTGAAATACTCTCGGCGACTAACACACTTGACGTGTAAATATGTCGCGCACGTCGTCTCGCGCTGTTCGAGAAAAATAATCGACCAGCAGCGACGTCTTGCAATCACGACCCTAAGCATCTGGAAACTCCACCGGTCGAAGTTCCTTTTCGGAAGCCAAATTTAATTCATTTTATCATCACAAGTGAAACCGCTACGTCTTCCGCGAAGCAAGAATGAAAATACGTTTTAAGGACGAAAATACGCTTTTGGATCTATCACTGATGATAGTTTCATCAGAGATCCTCTTGACGTGATGTCGAATGATGTAATGTTTTTTGTTTCATTACAATGTTTATTACAATATATATCATATATAGTATAATAGTATACTATAACTATATACTATAATATAATTACTAAATATAATATTACAATATAATGTTTTTTACAAACAGAGTGGCACGTTTTTTGGGACGTTCGAACTTTTATCGTCTGTTTTGCGGTTGAGACAGCGCAAGAACTAATTATTTGTGGGACTAGTTTTCCATCGTTTTATCTCATATGCTGCTTTTGATTTGGCAAGTTGTGCTACTAAACGTAACCAACATAGGTGGGTCAAAAAATTGCATTTTTCAAAAATATTAATAATTTTATATCGTAAATTATTAATATTAATAATTATAAAATATTAATAATTTTATATAATAAATAATTGTACTCAATAGTTTCACCTTTTAGTTCAATTCCCTGAAAATTTCACTGAAATATTCCTGAAATTGAATGAGCTAGAGCTTCTAACAGCCGGCCGGACGAGCGGTAGCAGCACCATACTTCGAATTTTAAACGCGTTTTCCCTCGAAACACTGTTTTTTAAGTCGGTGGACATGACGTTTCGAGAACCACTTGATGGATTGTTTCCAAATTTATAGGAGATACCATGCGAAACATTTAAAGGTCGTTGACGTTGTCACTTTTTCAAAATCGATCTTCATTTTTTAATAGTTCCAAAAAATAACGGTTTTTTCATAGATTTCGTATGCCCGAGTTTCAATTCGTCGCCACGTTGTTAAAAAAAATTATTTAAGAAATCGACGATCGTCAACGACTCGTATTTATCGCTAACTTGAATAATTCGTTTGGTTTTTAGATTTCGGATAGACCGTTCAAGCTGGAGAATGTCCACGGCCCAACATGGCGAAAAAATGTCATCACCTGCCGGCGGCCATGTTTTTCTGATTGTTCGGTGATTTGTTTAAAAAGGCTATCAATGTACCTTTGAGTTACCAAAAAAGTCATTTTTTTCACTAACCGTTTCCCAGAAAAAAATCAAAATTTGGCCATTTTTTTCGGCCCTCTAGGTAGATGTAGCCCCATAAAACCGGCGAAAAACCAAAATAGGCCTGAATTTCGAGACGAGTAAGACCGTGTTTGCAGTTCTGGATAAGCGACCACGAACTCTTATTGTATACCCTCATTGTACCTTCACACATTTCTCTCCTGTTACTATCCGCAATAACGCGTGGTATTTCCCCCTTACATTTCCGCCTGACAAAACGACAACTCACTGTTGCACTCGAAAAAAAAGCTGTCAAAGAAATTCTCCCCGTCCGCGAAGAAGCTCTTCGGGTACGTCTCACATGGCCTAAAATTCTTCGGATCAGCATTTCCACAAGATGATTTAATTTTGTGCCTCCCCGATTTTCTCTCACTGTGCGCATTGCTCTCGTTTTTTGGTGTCTTTTTTTTATCGGGCCGCGACAACGGTGGAAGGGGAATGCCTACAAGGGGGACTTTTACGCCAAGGAGCTGGAGGAAACAAAGTGACCGGTTCCTCGGTCTCGCGTGCTCCTTTTCCGTTCAACCTCCCGCGAGAAACGGAGTGCGGAGTCTCGATCCAATTAGAGACCAAAAGGGGGCACTGGGCTTCCCCTCCCTCTCCGCCTCGTTAGCTGGTTTCGTCGATTCCCAGAGTGGGAAAGAACAATGCTCGCACTCTCTTTTCCTTTTTTTTTGCTTCAAAGCATGTAGCCAACGGCATCGCCACCGGCAGTTCCTGCTTCCTCGTGTGCCTTAAGGTTTATACGTTTACGACGGAGTCTCGTCGTCCCCGTTGCCGATTATACTATATACACTGCTCTAAAGCGACGAGAATTGCTGCGGCTGCTGATCCTTCTCTGAGCAACGACGTGCTAATTACATGATTTCGTATAACGAGATGCGGGTCTTCATCTCTCCTTTTCTGCCTTCTCCCTCTCGCCAAGGACCGCCTTCGCCATTTTTCCCTACCGCTAAGAGTCAGCAATATCTCCACCGAAACGGACAACCGTAAGGCCGGAGGTGAAGAAGGAATGGGCCGTTCGTATTAGCACAGGAGAGGAGGCTGTCCTGGTATTTTAGATGTGAGGGGCCTCTATTCGCGTTCCTAGAAGTGCGGGAAGAGCCCATCATCTTCCATTAATGTATATCCAACACTTCCTCCGCCCCCCCCCCATCTCTCTCATTCTCTCTCTCTCTGGCGCGCGCGCTCCGCGTTCCCAACCTGCTATGCCTTAGTACCTGTTCCCATCCTCTTCGATGGCCACGAATCCACGGAGTTCCAGGCCCAAATCGCAGGTCTGCCATCCTAGAGTGGACGACCAAGTTGACGATCCACTCGGAGGTCCTACACAAACACGTGCGTTCCGGATACCTCCTTATATCTATTATCCTCCTAAAGTCTACGAACTCCCGTTCCGACTTATAATTAACAAGAGGAGTAGAGTTCCTCGAGGAATCCGCGCACTCAACACGCGACATCACTAGACTCAGAAGACACGTGGCCGCGGCTTCCGTTTTTGGGAGATACTCCCATCCATGTTAGCGACGTCCAAACACGACACGAGTGATACTCATCACGCCATTGGGGAAAAGAGTTGTGGTTGCCAGGTAGCGCCACCAGCAAACGGATTCAGAGATACTCGATATATTGTGCTAAAAATGAAGTACCACATTAACTGTAATGTGGTACTTCATTTTTAGCACAATTATTCTTGCTCCCTCTGGACAAGATTGGCAAGGCTGTCATAGGGCGTATATCTACTATGGGGCCGTCCATATATTACGTCATCGATTTTTTGTTGATTTGTTCCCTCCCCCCCAAATCATCGTCTTGTTCCTATAGTCATAAGTCAATTATCGTTACCGTCAACCGACGACCCCCCCCCCCTATTTTAAAATTACGCAATTTATGGACGGCCCCTATGCCTAGCTAGGTAGAAGGATGGCAGGTTGAGGGAGCGGCTGAAATAAAAAGGGATCGAGTGGGGAGACCAACCGAGGATCGAAAAGTTGCAAAGTTATGTAAGGGAAGGTGGGGTACAGTGTGTCACTTTATTTCTAACGAATTTTTACTCTAATCTAGCTAGTCTGATTACAAAGAAAACGTCATAACCGATTTTATGGACGTTTGGGCGTACAATGATGCTCCCTTTCTTTTTGCAAAAAGATTAAAAATACCAAAATAATGGGATTGAAAAAAATGTGCGACTTGGCTCATTGTACCCCATGGGTCGGGTACATTGTATCATATAGGGGGGTACAGTGTGTCAACTACTGCGAAACGTAGGGTACAATGAGGCGGTTAAAATTCTTATATTTTTCTAACATTGATAACAGATTTCTACACATAACAGTACGAACCCAAACAAAATCAGTATATCAGTATCAGTATAAAATCAGTAATATCACAGGAACGTCTTATTTTTTACAAATCGCACGTCGTCGACAGCGGCCCGTGACACATTGCGCTTCTTCGGAGCGTCGTCACTTCTTTGTTTCTTCATTGGGAGTCGAGGCATTGTGCTCCACATCTCGGTGATACATTGTACCCCACTGGTTAAATATTTGATTATTGATGGAAATAACTATTGATTAAACTACGAATGGAAAAACACAAGTCACTGAGCTCATCGTGAATAATAAAACTCTCGATTAGGATCGAGAACCCAAGCCGCTACAGAAAGTTAGGTTATATTTTACGTTTTTCCGGCGAGGGAAATATTTTTTTCCCAAGCTTCAAATCAATTTATAATTTTCAATAATTCTTTGTGAGCCGCTATCGTCTTTGTTTTAGGCCTGACGAAACCAAGTATACATCGCGGTCCAACACAAAAAATTTCGGAATTTACGAGGTAAAAACCTCCGAGAAATCGCTTCTCGCTCACAGTGCCCCGTGATACATTGCACCCCACTCTCTCCTGTATAAAGAAGTTTACAAACTAGATATCAAACAATGAATTGTTCCTCGTACAGCATTTTGAGGTTTTTGTCATCACTGTATCTCCACATTGTACGTTCCAAATTAAAAACGGCGGATAGAAATTAAAAAAGCACATACATGAATTGTAATCCCACATTCTGAACCTTCGAAATTGATCCTCAAATAAAGACCCACAATCTTTAAAAATATGACATTTGAATCTTTATTATACTAGACTGTTGACTTATTTCAACATCCAACAATGTCCCAAACTTGAACAGCCGTAACAATTTAGTAACTGGGCGAGCTTGCGGCTTGCGTCCTCAATGAGAAAACATCCTGACGGAGACTTCCAAGCTTCCAGGTTCGACTTAAGTTACGAAAAATTGAATGTGGGTCTAACAAAGCCGCCACTCAAATACCGCATACTCGTAAACGATCGTACACATAAATACGAAACATGCGTTTCTCACCATTCGACGATATCTGCCATTATGATTATCATCATTGTCGCCGTTCGACCCACATTATTGGACGCAGTCGGTTAGATTTAAACATCCAACGCTTGACGAAGTAACGGGGCCAATGGGGAATGCACTCCAGCGAGCCACAGGATCGAAGGATTTGCCTTCGTAACGTTTTTTTCCCCGCTTTTACCCCTTGTACAAAAGCTCCGGGCCCTGACGGGGATGCTCTCGCGGGTGCGCAACTGTATATTTTCCTCGTCACGTGGCAGGGCGATTGCCCGGGTCTAGGTGAGGGCAACCCGCGTGTCCGCGCGCTGATAATCAGCAAGGAGAGCGAGAGAGAGCCGCTGTGCGAAGCTTCTGCTGGTGATGCGACCACGCAGCACACACGCCTCGGGCAATTCAGTCGCGGTTGACTAATATACCGCATACACATGGATACGCATATACATATGTATGCGCATCAGAGCGATATACGTGTATGTACAAATGGTGGTTTGTCGAGAGGGGCGCCCCGGGTGAGCACCTCGCCCAGCCGCATCATTACCCTCTATTAATATCATAATATAAACATAACTCGGTGCCGTTTACACACGCACAGGTAGCGCACGCCTATTATGAAGAGCACGCTCGCGTATATTATATACATCATCGGATGCACTTGCGGACAAGTGCGGAGAGAATACCGACCTTCCGCGTTCGTCTCTCGCTTCGATTCGCCCGGTGAAGTGCGCACTTCTATTCTTTCCCCTACCCGACGAGGCGCGGGGAAGGGGACGTTTGCTGGAAGGGGAGCATGACGCACCCTGACGACCGTGGAACCCTCGTGCCCCATCTTCCCCGGGACAAGCGATATTGTGCACAGGATTGCGAATGAGCATCTCCATGATGGATACCAGTCCCTTTGGAATGCAAGTCTCGACGATTCGTTGATGCTTCGAGAGACGATCGAAGACGGTTCCTACCGCTGCGCAGCGGTAGGAACCGTGCGATAATTATCGCACATATGCGATATTTTCATGCCTACGTTATGGTGGACGATAGCACGTTATTATCGTACGCAGATTGTACGATCATTTCCATCATGATGCAACATTTGAGAATTTATTCCACTCGTACGCTGATAGCCAATAGAGCAATAGCAAATGCGATTCTTTTTTGCTCATAGCGCTATTGGCTTATTCGCCTTCAAATTAGATGCATGAAAAAGCACTGCCGTGGTGCAACTGCAGAGCTTTCTTAAATTATGCAATGCACATGACGTCTCATTGGTCACTATTCGCCAATCAGCGAACATGAGAATGACGTCGTTCGATGTTTCGAATATTTCGATTATACGTAAAATGTTAATTCCATTGATACTTATATTTTCTGTTTTCGCGAATATAGGATATATTGAAATATAAAAGAAACTCCTTTGTTTTATTTGTCGTTCCCATTTCGTATTCTTTCTTCTTTAAAATACGAAATGTTGGCGGGCCTCGTAGAAAAATTGGGGACAGTCGAGTTTTTTCTGAGCGAATTTCAAATGTTGGCGCGTTTATTGAACTTGAAATGGAGGGGAAATCGGTTCAGGTCTGTGCCATACGTAAAACATTTAGTTACAAAGTGTTTTATTTATTCGAAAACGGTAGTTTAGTAGTGACAAACTGTAAAGTGTTTGCACACATATCAATATTACGTGTAATATGATTATATTTATTTGTTATAGACAATATCCTGATAAGTACGATAATTTTTGCCCATTTACGATAATTCTACGCCCCTGGTAGGATAGGTGACTAGCTTCAGGTTGCCAACGCTATCGCCGCGTTGAATGGAACTACAGAGAACGGTTAGGCTTTTTCAATGACGTTGAAATCTGCATCGCTGGAGTGCAACAAAAATGTCGTGACTTTCTACTAACTTTAAACGCGTTTATCTCAAAACTACATTTTTCAAGTCGGCCGGACTCATAACTCAAACAAATTTCAACCGATTCACTTGAAATTTCAACTGTATATTTAGAATTATATTTACTAAGGCACTACGCAGGATTTACTGCATAGTTCCTTTTCATAAACAATTTACTGACGATTTTCTCATGGCATTTTATACCATTTGTTTTACAAATGCGCCATTTTGGCAGAAAACAATGTATCAAAAAAATCCTATGTACTTCCATAGCTATTCTTTTATATGATCGAAAAAACTTTAGTGTCTCATCATAACTAAAAAACTATAGGATCTATTGGTGCGGCCGTTGTCCTTCCAGAAATAAAGGCGTCATCGGAAAAATGCTGCACAGTCGCCATTTTGACACGCATGGCTGTGAAAAAATAATTTCGTATCGTCAATTATGTGTATAATAAAACCCCTATTTTATAATTTCGATATATTTGATGGTTTCGCTGAAAAAAAATCACAAAAATGCCCTTTTCTGCCTCTAGAGTGGCCCAAGGCCCAATTTTATCGGAGCTTCCACAACAATTTTTCGCATCCCCCCTCCCCCTTACTTCTTCGGTTCACCGTAGGCGTGTTCTTTCTTCCAGTGGCCGGAAGACCAGGGCATTGATCATTAAACCGTTAAACGCGCCTTGCGGTAAAACGGCAATTGAATCTTACAACCAGTTCGTTCGGGTCGGAATAACTTTTCACGATCTCGCGTGCATTGGGAAGCTCGAACGTTGCGCGCCGGTCGATCAATCGACGATACGACCGCCTGTATCATTTACTCTATATGTGTACAAACGTATAATCCACGCATGTAATGAACGAATGCAGTGTGGGTATACGCGTGGGCACTACAATGGAGCGAGTACACGAAAGGAGGAAGGGAGCAAGTGGCGCGTGATGAGTGGGGTGTGTTATACGCGTATTATGCGGAGATCCTTTTTTTTACGTCCCCTCGTTCCCTTTGCAAACTGAAGCAGTGGTCTCGCAATGGAGCTCGTACTAGTGTATTACTCGATATGTCACGTTTCCCGAGCTCTCACAAATACACACACGCAGGTATCTCGCTCTCGGCAAAAGCCCCCTTCTTCCATGCAATTATATATATATATATATATACACGTGTCCGTATATATAACATCCCTGCAGTAACCTCGAAAGGGCCCGGAGGCAGATTTGTGCGTAAGGCTTACAACTGTATCGGCTAATCGTTCCCCTCTTTGCCCGGGAATGAGTTCTCTTTGCATATCGCGAAAGTAGATTAAATTGAAGAAAAAAAAATGTCACCGCCCTAAAGGCTTTCCAAAGTAAAATAATTCATTTTAGAGATGGAACAATGTTGTACACGTACGCAACGTTGGCTGACGAGTTTTTTTCCCCAATTATCGACAGTATCTCGAAGGGTGGAACTTCTCCAGTCCAAAAAATCGTGAATTTTTCATGATTTCGGTTCACTTTTTTATTTCTTCAGTGGAGAGATCAATGCGGTGTAAGCCAGAAGTGCCTTACGGCTCAGCCGGAAGTCACGTCGTAACAAAGTTCACCACGTGTACGAATTTTCGGGTCTGAAAACCAAAATATCGCTCAGTTCGAATAATTCGAAAAAAGAAAAGAATCTATTGTTAGTCTATAAATTATGTAATGTCTACACGCTTTATTGTGCTATACTTGAAAGAATTTGCATTAAATTGAAGTTTGCATCGCTGGAACCCAGCGATTTTTTAATTTTTGTTATTGCTCAAGTTTATTTTTGACGACTTTAGCCATGAAAATCCCTGAACGATTTTTAAAAAATGCTTATTTGGATATTTACAATGGAGATGCGTAAAAAATATTTCTTATAATAATAAAAATAAGGTCATAAAAATGAAAAAAAGAATTTTCGTTGCGTTCCAACGATGCAAACTTCAGCACTATTTATATTTGAAACTGGATATTAGAATTTATTTTCAATTGCAGTACAAAAGGGCGCGTGTGTTGGGATCCTTGAACGTGAAATTACGAAAGCAAAGCTCGTGTAAATCGTGTTACGTGGTTTGAACGTTGATCCGTGACGTTGCTCGCGAGAACTTATCCCTCCCTACTATACGGTTCGGGGAAAAGGCGCTCGGAGGATTCTCATTTCGAGATTTCCTGCTTTAGTTCTCCAAGAAGATTCGGGTAATAATCCAAATGGATCCCTCTGACCGTCTAACGACGTGAAACTAATGGTTGCTTCCTGGTATTGCAATTTCATTACACTTTCTTCCTCTCTCTCCCCATCCCTTCCTCTTTTGCCCCCTTTTCCACCTCATACCTCAATTGTGTACTCGGACTTGAGAAGCGTCGACTGCGATCCGAGCACACCAATATCCTCTCGCGAAATATCGAATTTATTATACTTTACTTAACCGTAACAACGTTTTCGCTTTTTTCGAGTTGGGTGGGAGCACACGGTACAAGAGTAATGATAGCCGGGAAGAATGTGCTATCGGTTGGTGCTCCTTCGCCGAAGACGATGAACATTTTTTCTTAACTCCCTCAGCTATCCTCAGAGCCCTTTTTTTGGTAGAATATGACCAGCCTTGAATACGTCTATTTTGTTTTTCTTCACCATCACAACGACGATGAGGGCGAAGAGGTTTCCTTGATTGTGCTTGGAATTGTGTGCTTTCACGTTTCCCGTATATAAGAGCCAAAATGCGAAAGTTTTAAAGACATATATTAGTGAAACGATATTTAGGGACATTTTTTAAAGGTTAAGGTCATCATATGTGACCGCGATTTTTTTTTCGCTTTTTTGGGATTTTTTTTATGGACCATCAAAACACACTATCTTTGAATCTTCACCACACATTTATTAACATTTATAAAGTCCCTTAGAATTTTATCAAACAAAAATAACGAGTTGAATCGACTTTACACCGTTCGGAAGACACTCATGTGTAAAAAAAGTTGGTTGAGGGCTGTTATGATTTCGGAGATTTTGCTCATCTGAAATTAAAAAATCAAGCAGCATTTTTATTTTTAGACCAGAGGCTATCGCCGGATCTAGAGTAAAGTAAAAATATCGAAAATTGCATTTTTGGCACGTTTTTACAAGTTCCAAGTTTGGGAATTTTTTCGACCTTTTCAGCTTAAAAAAACTATGGCAGATATCAGAAATATTGTAGTTCGGGTGAGAACCATAGATGTGCTGACTATACCATAAAAATTTGAGCGAAATCCGTTCAATAGTCTTTGAGATATCATGGAAGCCAATTTAAAAACACAGTTTTAAGAAAAACGCGTTTAAAAGGTCAAGTACGATTTACACAAAGAAAATGTTGACTCACCATCTGTTATGCCGAGTCCATATAATACGTACACATTTTTTGCAATTTGTACAATAAAGAAAAAAAATCGACTTTTTGAACCTGTTACATGGGATGGCCGCCTTAAGGTAGAACGAGCGCGCGCTCTTGATTTTTATAGATTTTGTTCAAATTTTATCCAGACATTGTTTATTCAATTATGCATGTTTCAGTAAAATTTCAGAACAGTCGACTGTTTAGATTGGGAGATAATGGGTTTTAAAATTGCAACTTTAAACACTGCAGGGTCTGCATTGACCGAACGTCAGGTCACATAATTCGTCGTACCATTCTACTGTTTATAAATTTTGAAAAAAATTATGTTTAGATAGCAAACTAGTCAGGGAAAGAGTAAAAAAATGGGATTGCCTTTACTATTCAATTTTGCTAAAAACGTACAGTAAAGACATAATAATTATTCGTAAAAAACCTTTGTCCCCTGTAATAAGAAGACATACGGCATTACAGAACAGTATTGTTCATTATTTCGAGAAAAGAAACAATTATCGTGTTCCTAAAGTTAAATACTTTTATCATAAAAAAATAGCGTTATGAATATTAACATTTTATATTGTTTATGTTATCTTTATTAACAAACAAAAGTGTTGGTTAATTCATAACTAATTAAAAACGTTGTTCGATTAAAAATTACTTCCAAATAGAAATTTGTGTTGCCGTATTATTTTAAATATGCCGCGTAAACGTACGTCATTGGATACGTGGAACGATGCGGTGTTGCCATATGTCTTCTTATTATAGGGGACAAATATTTTTTATGGAAAATTAATTAAAATTTTATGGAAAATTTTATTAAAAATTCTGCCTAAATTTCAATGCAGACCCTGCAGTGTTAAAAGTTACAATTAAAAAACCCATTATCTTCCAATCTAAATAGTCGTCTGTTATGAAATTTCACTCAAACATGCATAATGATATGCACAATGTCTGGTTCAAATTTGAACAAAATCTATACAAAATCAAGAGCGCGCGCTCGTTCTACCTTAACCAGCCCAAAATGCACGATTTCATTTTTACGTAAAACGTTAATTACATTTCCACTGCAACGAAGGTCATGAATGGCGAGCAAACACGAATCTCATGAAATCCTTATTTGCTCTGGAATCGCGATTTGCCATTTTCTGAGGCACTCGAAGGTATGGCAAGAAGCCGAGGACGTTAATTGCCCGGAATGTGGCCGAAAAAATTGAGGCGTCGATGAGGTCTCTATAGCTTTCACTCTACACTCATTGGTTTGGTCATCGATTCACACTATGGCAATAGACTTCTCGTCGCGAGAGCTCGTTGACCACGGCTCGTCGCGATCCGTGGCAACCGCGAACAGCACGGCGTGGAGGGCTGCGCCAACCGCGTTCGCAATTTAGCACGTGCGTGCCGTGATACCTACCGCAACTCGGGCCGCACCGCACGCGCATAGATCGTTATATACGCGTAGAGGAGTGGCTGCAAATTTGGACCGAGCAATGAAATTTGAGGGTTCGCACGTTTTCAGTACCAAATAAAAATGCAAGGTGCACACCTTGCCCAGAATGATTGCTGATTGTGACATTTTCGATCGAATAATCGTCATTTGGGTAGACGCGGCGAATCTCCATTCGATCTTTCGATCAGTATCCTTCTTCACAATTGTAATGTAGAAATGAACGATAAAAAATGAGCGTCTAAAAGAACGCTAAAAACATGAGCGTCTAAAAAAATGAATAGTCAAAAAATGAGCACGCGTTTTTCATTTTCCCCGTGCCCTTCCGAAAATGCGATATGGGATCATCTACATTGCAATTTGCATCGTTGGTTTGCAATGGAAAGAAATCGTTTTGAATTGCTCAAATTTCTCTTCGCAAATTTTAGCTATGTGAATCCTTCAACTCTTTGAGAATATGCTCATCGCGTGATCTGCAACAAATTATTTGGTATAACAATAAACATGAGAAAATAGACGTAGTGAAAATCGAAACCATAAAAAAAAATATTCGTTGCATTTCAACAATGCAGACTTCACCAGTATCTGCGGTAGTGCATCGGGAAAGAGTAGCTGTGGGCAACTGTTGACTTTTTGGAAAACTGCTAAGGGATGTCCCAAGGGTATGACCGAAAGTGCTGGGGACCCGGGAAGCCCGCAAGGTCATACGAATCAATATTAGAAATTAACGAAAAAACACTATGAACCTCATTGATGGTATTGAAGTTTGTATCGTTGGAATGCAATGAAAATATATATTTTTCGTACAACGTATAATTTTTTTTGCACATTGAGGCTACGAAAATTACTGAAACATTTTTCAGAATCCTTATAAAAAATTATAAACCAAAGCTGCGAAACAGATTTTAAATAACAATAAAAATAAAGAAATCAAGAAGATTTTTCGGTGAATCCGAACGATGCAAACTCCAACACCATCCTAATTGCCTTCAATTACAGAATCTACAATTTCATTCATGTATTTTTCGCTGCGTTGCATTCGCGATTGCTACTGTTTCGCATAATACGCCGTGTGCATATATCTTTCTTTTTATAATTGTTGGGCGTCGAGATGCTGCCATGGCGTTCGAAATATATATATATATATATATATATATATATCGAGATAGCCTTTCCGTTATATTGCGTTTCCACTACCCATTGTTTCTGTGCGTGCATGCACCCTGAAAGAAAAACACGTCAAGCGGCAATGGCTGTCACTGGCTCGTGCGTTACCGCCTCATAAGATTTTATCTATACTGTATAGATTACCCGCACGAGCTTTTTCACGGCCAATAAAGTAGAAGCGCTACCTCAGATGGGATGCACGCAGATTGCGATTTACTCGCAATGTGCATCCATCATTTGTATAGATACATGGCTATTCCGTTGCTTAAGATGCCTGTTAACACGTCTGAGTATGCAATCTGGAAAATAACGTAATGATACGCGGTGTTGGATTCCCTACCAAGATTCGTTGTGCTTTAAGGCGGGAGCCTGAATTAGAAGGTCCGAAAAATCTTTTAATTGCTTACATCCATAGATAAACTATCCAAGAATATATTTACAAAGTTAAAGAGGCCAATTGTAAATATTTTTGAAGATACAAGAAGAAAGCAGAGAAGCGATTGATATTTGATATTGATATTTCCTCCTATTGAAAACTTCGAAGCGCGGTTCTCTCCACTTTTCATTGCAGGACTTTCTTAGATTATACAATATACATGCCGTCTCTCTGGTTACCATTCGCCAATCAGCGAACAAGAGAATGACATCGTTCGATATTCGATATTTCAAATATTTCGATTATATGTAAAATGTTGATTACATTAAGGCCTTATATATGCGATTTCGCCGATTTTCGAAGGTACTTTTCTAGCCGCGGTTAAAAAAAAATGACGCATATATTGACATGTTTTTTACAGATCATTTATGCACATGGTTAAATATATGTAAACAAAAATTAGAAATATTAACAAATGGCGGAGATATAACACAATAAAGCAATGTATTTTTTTTGCGCGCGCGTTGATGGTGAAAGTTCTCGGCATCGATGTGGGTGTCTGAAAAAAATGAACATATTTATAATTACATAATGAATGTATCTTTAGTATGAACCAACAATATTATTAAAAAAAAAAAATAATTATAATAAAAATTCGAAACCTAACATCTTTTTACTCAATTTTCTGTCGGTATTTTATTTTTTATATTTTGATGATGATTTTTTGATGATACTAAGTATGTGTTGTAAAAAATTCAAGAGTTAAAACTTTCACAAGGTTCAAAAAAGTGAATCGTGGAAAAAGGGCTTTGGAGTTGGCGGTCGGGCGCGCCGCTTGGTATCTATTATAAATGCAACCTTACCATATTTTTGGAAATTTTCAATTCTGTAAAGCTTAAAATATTCCTAACCGTTGAGGCTAATGGAATCAAAAATAATAAAAAAATGATATTTTTAAAAATTTTTCGCGTACACTGTAAAAAAAGTCATTAAATTTACTATACTTTTACAATTGAAAATTTCTAAACTCGGAATATGAAACGCAAATTCGCACTTCAGCAATGGAAACTTCAGTAATGGAAATGAATTTTCATAGATGCGTATACATTTTAATATATGGGTCATTGAATATTAGTATGCTGCGTATGAGTTTTTCAACGCGCATCATAATCATACAAATATTTGTTTGATTAATGCAACAAACGTATATGATTTCCATATTTACACAAAAAGTTTTAAAATCACAATATGACTATTATTTTTAACTTCATTCTGTTGAAAAGTACAATACCTTGTACATTGAATATTACAAAAAACTGTTTAAAGAAATATGAAATTTAAAATACTTTTACAATACTATGGCAAATGAAATTTCAAAACTTAGTATATGAATGAATATTTAGGCTTTAGTGTTGTAAAATTCAATACCGGACCTACATTTCATACGGTTTTACATTTCGTAATACGTACGAATTGAATATTAATACAATATCTACAATTTTTCAAGGCATCTAATAGAAAAATGAATATTCTTAGTTGAAAAATACAACAAGCGTTTTGAATATATACAATGTAGATTCTGGTAGACTGGAGAATATTTAGAAATGAATAGGACATTTACAATACGAAGGCACGTACATTTTCTGATTTACAACGAGACTGCTGAGCCTGGATCTCGCGAATCGGGTTCTCCTTTCGCGGGGTGAAAGTTGAAGACCTCCGAATTAACGTCGTTTTTTATTTTTGTTCCAATAGGCCTTAGTTGCTGAGATATCGCGATTTGAAAATTTGGGAATTTCGGACGGAGCCAAGCCGGTTTCGGCTCGCGCGTAGAGTACGTTGAGCGTTGATACTTGAGACAAGAGCGGCCGTAGCTAGTACGGTAATACGACGGACTGGCACTGAAAGTTCATGGTTCGCGTCCCCGTGCTTTTTTTTTAATTCAATTTTTTTTCTTTCTAATCTCTTTTAAGACTTTGCATGTGCAGATAAATAAGAAAATTCGAAAATATGTATTACTAGTTTTATTTATCTATTATATTAAAATAATTAATCCAAAAATGAAGTCACAATTACATAGCAAAATAATATTGTATAACAAATAATTAATCTAATAATCAAGTCACAATTACAAAGCAAAATAATATGGTATAAAAAATAAATAATTAATCTAATTCATACTTGCAAATTTCGCGGCAGGTAATTATTCTGATTCTTCTTCTATCAGATCGGTATGCTGACAAATTGGAGGGAGGAAACTATCGTAAAAGCAAGGGAAGCACAAAGGCTTACGACACCACGAACATAAGGTGAACGCAATACCACCGCAACCACATTAATTATTTTAATATAATAGATAAATAAAACTAGTAATACATATTTTCGAATTTTCTTATTTACCTGCACATGCAGTCATGAGAGATTATAAAATAAAATAAAAATTGAATTAAAAAAAGGACGGGGACGCGAACCGTGACTTTTCAAGTGCCAACCCGTCGTCTTACCGTGTTAGCTACGGCCGCTCTTGTGTCAAGCATTAACGCTCAACGTACTCTACGCGCTAGCCGAAAGCTGCTTGGCTCCATCCGAAACTCCGAAATTTTCAAATCGCGCTATCTCAGCAACTAAGGCCTATTAGAACAAAAATAAAAAACGACGTTAATTCAGAGGTCTTCAACTTTCACCACGCGAAAGGAGAAACCAATTCGCGACATCCAGGCTCTGCCTTCTCCTTGTTAGTATGTGTTTATTCGGATAGTCTGATTTAATATATAATTCAGTGCAGAAAACTTCAAATTCGTGCTTTGGTCAGCATGTTAAATCAAATCATAAAAAAACGTATCGAGTAACACCAAATCTAAAGTAAGTGATTAACACCCGCTGTCATGGTCTAGTGGTTAGCGTGCTCGCCACTGAACCAGCGGACGGAAGATCCCGGGTTCGAATCCTAGTCGCGTACATTTCGTCGTGAAATGTTTTTCTTCGGCATTTCACGGCGAAAATACAACTAAGTTAGAAATACGATTGTAGTCATGATGAATATAATACAGAGTGGCGGGGGGAGTGCCTGCGGCCGTAAGGAGAACAGGGGAAAGTAGAGGGGTAACGGTCACAATGAAGGGGTAGGATAGGAATAAACGCGAGAAATTAACACCGAACAAAAGCAGCAAGTCTAATTAAAAACCCAAATCGATTCGCATTAATTTTTATCGCAGAAAGTAAATAATAACAATTACACTAACCTAACACCGTAAAATTAATACACTTTTCTATGCCAATTTTACTTTTTTTTTAATTAAAAAATGCAATCTGTGCGTATTAATTTTAATACGCTCACAATAGATACCTTGCGATACGTATATGATTTTTCCAGTACTTAAGTGTTGCGATATTACTGAACGATTATTAGACATTCGAAAAGCAGCCCATTGATTTTCAAATGACAATATTAAAATTCATAAACGGTATCTGTAAAAAGACTTCCTACACTTTTATATTAATTTTAATACGCACCGTAAAATAAATACACTTTTCTATGCCAATTTTACTTTTTTTTTTATTAAAAAATGCAATCTGTGCGTATTAATTTTAATACGCTCACAATAGATACCTTGCGATACGTATATGATTTTTCCAGTACTTAAGTGTTGCGATATTACTGAACGATTATTAGACATTCGAAAAGCAGCCCATTGATTTTCAAATGACAATATTAAAATTCATAAACGGTATCTGTAAAAAGACTTCCTACACTTTTATATTAATTTTAATACAGATTTTTTTTACAGTGTATATAAGGTAAGGTATAATAGACTTATATTGTCTGTTTTCGCGAATATAAGATATATTGAAATATAAAAAAATCCTTTGTTTCATTTGTCAGTCCCCTTTCGTATTCTTTTCTTCTTTAAAATACGAAATGTTGGCGCGCGTCGTACAAAAATTGGGAACAGTCAAGTCTTTCTGACCGATATTTCAAATGTTGGCGCGTTTATTGAACTCGCAATGGAGGGAAAATCGGTTCAGATCTGTGCCACACGTAAAACATTTGGTTTCAGAGTGTTCTATTAATTTGAAAACAGTAGTTTACAAGAGATAACCTGTAAAGTGTTTGCATACGTATCAAAATTACATGTAATATGATTTATTTATTTATAATACACAATATCCTGCTAATTACGATAATTTTGGCCCATTTGCGATAATTCTACGCCCCTGATACGATAGGTGCCTCGCTTCAGGTCGCCAACGCTGCCTACAAAAGAATCTTCGGTATCTTAACAGAAACAAGGAGACAACAAAACGAAATTTTCTCTGCATTCCAACGATGCAAACTTCAACACTTCCGCGCCCACCGATTCTATCAAACGAGCACAGATGACGCGCTCTAACAAATCGACGTTCTCAAAATACCGCTCACTTTTCTAAACTAATAACACTGCTTCTCTCCATGCTTTCTGCATTTGTTTTGCGGCACCGATTCGCGCGCGCATTAGCCGCAGCTACTAGCGCTGGTCGACTGTGTACGGGGCGCAAATACGAATACGTACAGTGGTTATCTTTCGGCGTGTCTGTAGCTTGGAACACTGCGGTGAAACAACCCACCGCCAGTCGCTCTACGAGGGTTGTACATTGGTGCACTTGACTGTAGCACGTACTTCGGCGTGGCAAGCAGAGCCAAGCAGAGCGCAGGGGTTCTCGAGGGGTTTGTGCTGTCGCCACTGCCGTTGGTGGTGCATACGGTTGCGGTATGGATTAGTTAGGCGGACACAATAATTTCGCTAGCACATACACACACACACACACACACACACACTCTCTCTCGCGACTGTTGCGTTGCCGTGGGTGTTGGTAGTGGTTGGTTCTCGTGACGACGGGCGTTATTGCAATACTATCTCCCAACTCTCTTTCTCTCTCCCTACATCTCCCTCCCTCTCAGTACAAGTGTGTATGGGTGCGGGTGCATGATATAGGGTTATGCAGTGTGTTGGTGCTCTCCTCCGAGTCTGGCCGCACAGTGCTTCTGGGGGGTTGTTCTCTCGATTTCACCCCCTCGGTGAAGCGCTCGACCAGCCTGAGTTCTCTGTCTGTCTCCTTCTCTCGCTTCCTCCATTCCCAGCTGGCCTCGTGCATCCCCTATCGTTGAGCGTGTACATGCTTCGCTCCTCTCTCTCTCCTCTCTATCTCTCGGTCCCTTGGGGTTGGAAATCCACCCCCGCGTTGCAACCTTCCCAGCGAGACTACGGTCGAGAGAGAAGGAGAGAGAGAGTTCATATCCGCCATTCTGGCTCGTTCACCCTCTTCCCCCGTGCGGAGAGTGCTGACAGCCCCCGACACAGCCCACTCCTGATCTCTATAAATATGAATGCTAATATACGCGTAAATATTACACATTATTATCGACCGCCATTACACAGACCGACCTTACGTACACATGTATTCGGCCCCACGCGCATAGCCGTGTACACGCGGGAGTACACGAATATGTGTACCCAATACGTGGACTTGTTTGCACAGCAAGTGGTATGTACATATGTGGTATCCAGCAAACGAAAACAGTATCCGACCGGACAAAACGATCAAATATGGAAGCTGCTTTCGCTGGAATTAAGGCGATGTGCCACATGCCTCCGGCCGCTTCGAAATTTTGACAAAAGAATTCTCCCAAACGGGACAACCGATTGGAATGAAATTTGTTGTGTGCATGCAGGACACTTGCTCCGAGGGGATGATGATCTCCGTTATCCAAAATTTCCAAAAAAAATTTACAGTTTGTGGTTACCCTGCGAAAAATGGTGAATTATTAACCATTGCATCGCATTTTCGGTAATTTTCTGAGCGTCATCCTCTGGATCATGAAAAAGCACACATTTTAAGCTTTGTTTCGCCTGTTTTCATGAACAAATGGAGGAGAAAAAGCATTTCAAAATTTTTACGTAAATGTAGCAAAAATTCATCGACTAAGCTCAAAATATCATGTACCGGAGCGAGCGTTCAGTTCATTCGTTTTCTCACTAGCGGCGCGCAGCTCGCTTCGTTTTTTTTACCGACCGCGCTCGCCTCCTTCCGGAACAATTTATTTTTGACAGGTCGAAAGCCTGAGCCATAACCTCGCACATTCGTTTGAAATATATTTCAAACGATGTGTAATAGTGTATGATAGAGTGAAGTTTGTGTTCGTCGCGTTTTGGTGAGTTTTTATTTGCCGTAAAAAATGAAACGAGCCCGGTGGTCGCGGGCGACGCCTCAGGATGCCGGCACACCACCAAAGAGAAATCCCGACAACGAAGCCCGACAAGGAAAAATCGACGAGAAAACCGCTACAGGCTATTACACGAAGAAGAAGATCGAGGTACATCGTGACAGCGAGAATCCGAAGGAAAAAAAACCGGAAGTCAAGGTACGTACATGCTATCGTACTTTGGGTACTCAACGGCTTCAGACGAACTGCCAAGGAAGTATCCTTGGCGATACATCCCTTCGCTCGGTATATTCTAATCTGATTCGAACGTGAAATCCTCGTCGATTTCACGTTTGAATCCGTGTGAAATATACTGAGCGGAGATATTCTTTACCAAGGGCGCTTCCTTGGCAATTCGTGCTGCGTCACGAATCGACTCGTGCCAAAGCTAAATTCCAATTCGAGCTAATTTTTCCATTTTCTTTGTACCGAAGCACGAATCGAATTGGAATCTAGCTTCGGCATGAACCAATTTGTGTCGAAGCACAAATTGCCAAGGAAGCATCCTTGGCGATACATCCCTTCGCTCGGTATATTCTAATCTGATTCGAACGTGAAATCCTCGTTGATTTCACGTTTGAATCCGTGTGAAGTATACTGAGCGGAGATATTCCTCACCAAGGGTGCTTCCTTGGCAATTCTTGCTGTGTCACAAATCGACTCGTGCCAAAGCTAAATTCTAATTCGAGCAAGTTTTCCATTTGCTTTATACCGAAGCACGAATTGAATTGGAATCTCACTTCGGCATGAGCCAATTTGTGTCGAAGCACAAATTGCCACGGAAGCATCCTTGGCGATACATCCCTTCGCTCGGTATATTCTAATCTGATTCGACCGTGAAATCCTCGTCGATTTCACGTTTGAATCTGTGTGAAATATACTGAGCGGAGATATTCCTCACCAAGGGTGCTTCCTTGGCAATTCGTGCTGCATCACGAATCGACTCGTGCCAAAGCTAAATTCCAATTCGAGCTAATTTTTCCATTTTCTTTGTACCGAAGCACGAATCGAATTGGAATCTAGCTTCGGCATGAACCAATTTGTGTCGTCGCACAAATTGCCAAGGAAGCATCCTTGGCGATAAATCTCTCTGCTCGGTATATTCCAATCTGATTCGTATGTGAAATTCTTGTCGCTTTCACGTTTGAATCAGATTGGAATATACCGAGCAGAGAGATTTATCGCCAAGGATGCTTAATTGGCAATTTGTGCTTTGACACAAATTGGTTCATGCCGAAGCTAGATTCCAATTCGATTCGTGCTTCGCTACAAAGAAAATGGAAAAATTAGCTCGAATTTGAATTTAGCTTTGGCACGAGTCGATTGGTGATGCAGCACGAACTGCCAAGGAAGCACCCTTGGTGAGGAATATCTCCGCTCAGTATATTTCACACAGATTCAAACGTGAAATCGACGAGGATTTCACGGTCGAATCAGATTAGAATATACCGAGCGAAGGGATGTATCGCCAAGGATGCTTCCTTGGCAGTTTGTGCTTCGACACAAATTGGTTCATGCCGAAGCGAGATTCCAATTCAATTCGTGCTTCGGTATAAAGCAAATGGAAAATTTGCTCGAATTAGAATTTAGCTTTGGCACGAGTCGATTTGTGACACAGCAAGAATTGCCAAGGAAGCACCCTTGGTGAGGAATATCTCCGTTCAGTATATTTCACACGGATTCAAACGTGAAATCGACGAGGATTTGACATTCGAATCAGATTAAAATATACCGAGCAGAGAGATTTATCGCCACGGATGCTTCCTTGGCAATTTATGCTTCGACACAAATTGTTTCGTGCCAAAGCACATATCAAATTGGAATTTAGCTTCGGCACAGACCAATTTGTGCTGAAGCACGGATTGCCAAGGAAGCATCCTTAGCGATGAGTCCCTCCGCTCGGTATATTCCAAACGAATTCGAACGAAAATTCGCCGAAAATTTCATGTTTGAGTCAGGATACGATACACCGAGCGGAGAGGTCTAACGCCAAGCATGCAGCCTTGGCACTTCGTGCTGTGGCACAAATTGGTTCGTGCCGAAGCTAAATTCCAATTCGATTCGTGCCTCGGCACGAAACGAATGGACATTTAACTTGAATAGGAATTTAGCTTTGGCACGATTCGATTCATGCTGCAGCACGAATTGCCAAGGAGGCATCCTTAGCCATAAGTCTCTCCGCTTGGTATATTGCAAACGAATTTGAGTAGAGAGATTCATTGCCAAGGACGCTTCCTTGGCAATTCATGGTTCGACAAAAGTTGCCAAGGAATTTGGCAAGTTCCTTGGGAATATCCCAAGTTTCTTGGGAATTTATCTCTCCACTCAGTATACTTCTAATTCTAACAAGGGGACAGTACGGCAGTCGGATTTTTGTAATTTTTCGTACTCATGGTACGTGAAGTTCAGAGCTCGAATATTAATATCCCAAAGCAGTTTGACGCCATATTCAGAAATTTTCGAGAAAATTGACTTTGAAGTTTTCGAGCGCACTCTTATCCCACAAAGATGCAACGATATTCGAACCGGGCTCGTGGCGTACCCGGTAGCGCTCGAGTCTAGTAATCGCGGGGTCGCTGGTTCGAGTCTCACTTCGATTTTTTTTTTTCATTTTTTTTTAATTCGCATACCTCTGTCATTTAAATATCCCGATAAATTTTTGTTGTATATAATCACATATTATTATATATAATTAATATAATATATCTATATATGTTTATATATGGACAAAATCCATATATAGTTATTTATGTACAAAATTCATTATAGTTATACATAATTATATATTTTCTCATATATGATCATATATTATTTATATATAACAATAGGTGATTATTTATAAAAAAATAAATAAATAATCCCGGGATAAAAATCATAAAATCTATGCTAATTCACATATATGTAATTATAACTGTCAATGATAAATGCTCTAATCAACTAATCAAAAATAAGACTTGCATTTATCATTGACAATTATAATTACATATATGTGAATTAGCATAGATTTTATGATTTTTATCCCGGGATTATTTATTTATTTTTTATAAATAATCACCTATTGTTATATATAAATAATATATGATCATATATGAGAAAATATATAATTATGTATAACTATAATGAATTTTGCACATAAATAACTATATATGGATTTTTTCCATATATAAACATATATAGATATATTATATTAATTATATATAATAATATGTGATTATATACAACAAAAATTTATCGGGATATTTAAATGACGGAGGTATGCGAATTAAAAAAAAAATGAAAAAAAAAAATTCGAAGTGAGACTCGAATCAGCGACCCCGCGATTACTAGACTCGAGCGCTACCGGGTACGCCACGAGCCCGGTTCGAATATCGTTGCATCTTTGTGGGATAAGAGTGCGCTCGAAAACTTCAAAGTCAATTTTCTCGAAAATTTCTGAATATGGCGTCGAACTGCTTTGGGATATTAATATTCGAGCTCTGAACTTCACGTACCATGAGTACGAAAAATTACAAAAATCCGACTGCCGTACTGTCCCCTTGTTAGAATAAAATAAATAAATTTCTATTAATTTACACGACTATAGCTAGAGAAATACGTAGAGGATTGTGAAAATATTAATTTTTGTGTAATTGGGGAGCATTAAACCAAAAACTTAATTTTCGACAGAAAAAAAAGGACAATAATTTGGTAATAACTAATGTTATAACTAACTCATAGAAAATCCCGTACGTATTTCTCTTTGGAATGTTATTTTAAACATGTACTCAAAATTTGGAGTGAAAATAATGAAAATTTTTTAAGTTATGCTGCGTGCCATTTTGAAAAATTGTGTTTTGAGAAAAACCAGCGTAACGCAGAGTTTTTTCTCCATTCCCTGGTGGACTATGGACAAAATATTTTCGATGAAACGTTTCGAGGAGAATGAGCCACTGTCCGGGCTGAATCTCCGTCGTCTGATGACATCAGCACCGTACCCATACCTTCGTGAGGCGAGCGGTGGACAAAGTGTATATGAATCGTGGTCGAGGTATTTGTTTAAATTTATTAAAACGGACGGTAAGATGTCACCACCTTTCCACAGGGCAAGTCTTTAGCAACTCGGAAAGCCTGAAGTTGAATTGTTGTAAAAAATTATTGAAAACTTTCAATTTTGGGTAAGTCAGCATTTTATTTCAAATTCGTTCAGGTCAAAATGACGCAGTGTGTCAAGGAAGGAGAACACCACCGTCACTGCCCATTTTCGACCGTTTTTTGAAGATTTTTTTTAAAGAAACCAATAAAATACATGGTCAAAAGAACTTTTAGGCTTTACCAGGTATATATTGAAGTATGTAAAAAGAGTTTATTTGTCAAAAGAATAGAAAATCGCGGTGCACGAGTTGCTATAGCACTACTGGTTTTCAGTCAACCCTCTCCATACTGTATGTACATGAAGTTTGCATCGTTGCTATCCAACGGTTTCATTTTTTTTTTCGATTTTGTAATTTCCTATTTTTTCTTGGTCAGTTCGGCTCTAGTTGCTAAAAAAATATGGTAAAATGAATAAAAAATATTTACGGCCACCGGGACCAACCAAACAAAATCGAAAAAAAAATGAAACTGTTGGATAGCAACGATGCAAACTTCATGTACATCCATACTGTTGAAGTTTGCATCGTTGGAACGCAACGAAAGCTCTTGCTTACATTTTATTTTTTATATTTTTATTGTTATGGAAAAACTTTTTTTTAAAGATTTATATTGTAGATCGCTAAATAAACATCTTAAAAAATGGTTAGAAGATTTTTGTGAGCAAAGTTTGCCAAAATAAATTAAAGGAATTCACGAATATTAATTTTCGTTGCGTTCCAACGACACAAACTTCAACCTCATACTCTCTCTGCGGAACGCAGTACAACTGTCGTTAATTTAATCCTGGAACTAAGAGCGAAATATTTTCGTTAATTATGTTAGTTTTAGAAGTCAAATACGGGGAAAAATTTCAAAATAATTTTTTAAAAATCGTAACGAGGAAAAAAGTTCGTGTTTTCGACCATAATTTTGATATACTACTCCAAAAAATTAAAGGAACAGAAAATTTCTTCTTTTTTTGGAGTGTTTTTTGAAGCGCTGTATCTATGTGAAAAATGGTCGCATCGAGATAAAAAAAAGCCTTCGAAGCTTCAAGTTTCTAGTTTCACGATTTTTTGGCAACTTTTTTTGCGAGCTGCGGTTTTCGCGCTATCATAAGAATAGCGGAGGAAAATAATTGCCAAATTTATTATTATTTTTTTTCAAGGGTTCACGGGCTAGTTAATTTTTTTTCCACGTAACTCAATGTATAGGTCAGTTGGCTTGTTGATTCAGCTTTAATTTGGTTTTTTGTCTCTCTACGTCAATTTTTTGCTGAGATATCCGACTTTAAATGAAACAAGATCCTTTTGTCTTTGATAATCAATATCTCAGCAACCAATGATTGCAACGGGAATTAAAGGGCAGCTTTGAAAACTTGAATAAATTTCCTACCAGCCCCTTTCGTTGATCTTTCAGAAAAACATTTTTTCACTCTCAACATTAATTTGAAAAAAGGACAAAAAGTGACTTTTTATAGTTTGTCAGTAAATCTACTACTACTTTATAAATATTGATGGAAACACTAATGTTGCCGCGTTTTTTTTTTTCAAGCGTAATGTAGCCCCAATAGCCCTGTTAATTTTCAAATTGATTCATCGAACTATTTTTCCGGACTGATTGATCAATGTTTTACAGAACAATGAAAGGCACAAGTGTATTGTTTCTAAACATCGTGTAATCATCATCAAAATGGAAAGACCAATTTTCTTCGACTTTTTTCACAAATTTGCACTAGTCTCTTGTTAAATTTAAGAAAAAGAAATTCATAAAATTTCAATTTTTTAAAAATATTTCTTTTAACTTTGTAAAACATTTCAGGAAACAATACTGACTCATTTTTTACCCGATTCGGCCTTTGCGCACTATATTTTCACTCATGTTTAATTTCGTTCATTAAAAGTTGATAACCCCAAACTGTATTCAATAGTCGATCTGAGAACATTTATGCGATTAACTCTTGATATTTTCTACGAAGGTTATTAGGGTTCCAGAAAACAGTTTTTTTTTTCAAACTAGGCATGAACAAAAATTGAAAAACGTTACAGTTTACAAAAACTTTAGATTAATTTATTTACCTAAACGTACAAAAAAATCACCAAAAAATATTAGTTAAAAAAATGTTAATTGGTTTTTTCTTAAAAAAAAGATCAGTTTTGGAAGAAAAATTTTGTTAATTTTGTGAATACAGCTTGGGGGTTTCAACTTTTAATTAATGCAATTAAAGATGAGTGAAATTATGGTGCGCAAAGGTCGAATCGTATAAAAATGAGTCAGTATTGTTTCCTGAAATGTTTGACAAATTTGAAGAAAAAAAAATTGAAATTTTTCGAATTTTTTTTCTAAACTTTATCAAGCAACTAGGTCAAAGTTGTGAAAAAAGTTGAAGAAAATTGGTTTTTTCATTCTGATGATGATTACACGATGTTTAAGAACAATACACTTCTTCCTTTGTTTTGTAAAACTTTGATGAATCGAACCGAAAAAATGGTTCGATGGATCAAATTGAAAATTTACAGGGCTATTGGGGGTACATTAAGCAGAAAAACAACCGGGCAACATTAGTCTTTCCATCAATACTTAAAGGATTGTACATTTACTATAATATATAAAGTAGTAGTACAGTTACTGAAAAGCCATTAAAAAGCCATTTTTTGGTCCTTTTTCAAATTAATATTAATGGTGAAAAAATGTTTTTTTTTTCTGAAAAACAACGGAAGGGTCGTGTTGGAAATTTATTTAAGTTTTCAAAGCTGCCCGTGCAATCATTGGTTGCTGAGATAACGGTGATCGAAGACAAAAGGATCTTTTTACATTCAAAGTCGGATATCTCAGCAAGAAATTGTCGTGGAGAGACAAAAAAAACCAAATAGAAGCTGAATGAACAAGCTAACTGACCTATATATGTATTTAACTGAAATAACATTCTCGAGCGCGTGGACCCTTGAATAATAACCCAAAAAATTTGGAAATAAATTTTCTCTCGCTATTTTTTATTATTGCGCGATTACAGTAGCTCACAAATTTGTTTTGACGACAGATCTCGAAACTAGAAACTTGAAGCTTCATAATGCTTTTTCTCATCTCGATGCGACCATTTCTCACATTGATACAGCGCTTAAAAAAACACTTTGAAAAATTGAAGAAATTGGATTGGTCGAGGGGACGAAAATTGTTCAAGTTCTGCTGCGTCCCGATTTCCAAAACGTGGTTTGGAGAAAAACGTGTGTGAAGTTAACGGTTAAGCGATAGACCTGAAGAAGTTTTGTTTCCGTAATCTAATGCCACCTTTTGGTCGAAAATAAAACTATTTTTAGTCGGTGAGTTTATCCCCATAGATAATAGGCTTACAAGAGTTGAGAATTGCGACTACCGGCATGGCATCGCCGAAGACGCTTTTCAGCGCCGGAGACACTCCTATAAAAATAGCTTGAAAACCACTTTAAAACTTTTTTTTCGGCTATAAACGAATATTCATCATATTTTTGGAGGTTATAAGGATTTTTTCAGTGTTTCCAAAAAAAAGATTTTTCGAAAATTTTCCACCGGTGTCCTCCTTTAAACATATCGCGATCGTAAAATTTCACCGCTCTTCTGTAGGGCGAGACTCCTGCGATCGTCATTGCTAGAAAATTCGATCCTTGGAGGAACCTGTCGAAGATAAATCCCGGCAGAGAGAAAAAAATTCTAAACGTATTTATTTTAACAATAATTATAATATTTCACCACTCTTTCGAAAAGTGAGACTCGGTCGATCTCGTTCGCTCGCGAATTTGGTCGGCCGAGGCCAACCTGCCGAAGATAAGCCACGGCAGAGAAAAAAATGGCGAACGCAATTGTTTAAACAAAGAGCATTGTAAATTTTTTTAAGTGTCCAAGGATTTTTGAAAAGTGCTTCCAACAAAACGATTTTTCGAAAATTTTACACCGATGACCTCTAAACAATTTGCGATTGTAAAATTTTACCGCTCTTCTGTAGAGCGAGACTTCTCCGATCGTCATTGCTAGAAAATTCGATCTTTGGAGAAACCTGCCGAAGTGAATTCCGGCAGAGAGAAAAAATGCTAAACGATTTTTTTAGCATAATTAGAAATAATTTAGTAATAATAAAATGTTACCACTCTTTCGCAGAGTGAGACGCGGTCGATCTCGTTCGCTCGCGAATTTGGTCGGCCGCAAACAACCTGCCGAAGATAAGCCATGGCAGAGAAAAAAATGCCGATCGCAATTGTTTAAACAAAGAGCATTGTAACATTTTTTAAGTTTCCAAGGATTTTTGAAAAGTGCTTCCGACAAAACGATTTTTCGAAAATTTTACACCGATGACCTCTAAACAATTTGCGATTGTAAAATTTTACCGCTCTTCTGTAGAGCGAGACTTCTCCGATCGTCATTGCTAGAAAATTCGATCTTTGGAGAAACCTGCCGAAGATGAATTCCGGCAGAGAGAAAAAATGCTAAACGATTTTTTTTAGCATAATTAGAAATAATTTAGTAATAATAAAATGTTACCACTCTTTCGCAGAGTGAGACCCGGTCGATCTCGTTCGCTCGCGAATTTGGTCGGCCGCAGACAACCTGCCGAAGATAAGCCATGGCAGAGAAAAAAATGCCGATCGTAATTGTTTAAACAAAGAGCATTGTAAAATTTTACAACTCTTTTGTAGAGTGAGTCTCGAGCGATCTCGGTCGTGACTCGAGATATTAGCAGAGATCGAATTTGTCGACGATGAGCGACATCGAGATGCCAAATAGTCTTTGAGCTTATTTGTTTAAATTAATTAAAAAAGAATGGGAAAATGCTAGCACCCTTCCACCATACGAGTCTCTAGCAAACCCCGTTTGCTAGAAAGTTCAACCATAAAGAAATTTCCACCGACGACCGCCGTCGACAAAAAAATCGATTCGAGGGCATTTGTTTAAACAATGCGCGATCGCAAAATTTCACCGCTCTTCCATAGAGCGAGGCTAGCGATCTTGATTGTTCAAGAAGCTGACCAGCAAAAATGCTGCCAAATATGAACCCTGGCAGAGATAAAAATGCTGAACGCATTTGTTTAAATAATGAGCATTGTAAAATTTTACCACTCTTTTGTAGAGTGAGTTTCGAGCAATTTCGGTCGCTCGAAATTTTGGCAGAGATCGATATCGTTAACGATAAGCGGCATCGATGTTACAAATTGTGCTCGAGCTTATTTGTTTAAATGATATAAATAAGTATGGGAAAATGCCTGAGTCTTTTGGTTGTGGCCATCGTCGAAAAAAAATCGATTCGATGGCTGCATATACAAAGTAAAATGCAACAAAGTTTCACCCCGCTCTCCTGCCGAGCGAGCGCATGCTTCCAATACAAGCGTACCATAGTCGCTACGCATAGTTGTATGAATTGTGTGATACACACATAGACGTAAGGTGCTTGCGTACGACCGAACGGCGTGCGAGAATGGATTCGTTCTTTCTCCACGCGGTCGCCGCGGCGTAGCAAACACACACACACACACGCGCGCGCGCTCAGCGATCGCCGTCTATTTGGCTTCGACTCTTCGGCTCAGTGCGAAGCATCGAGACCGAATTCGCGATCGCTGCGCTGTCCGTCGGTAGCGACTCGTAGCTAAAAACTACGAGATCTGCGCTACCGACGTAATGAGAGGCCGCGTCGAAATTTTCTGGCGTGTGGCACATGGCCTTAATGGGGTTATGTTGCTTTTAGCTGTCAACATAAAGCTCGCTTGGCGCGCGTGCCACGGTCTTCGACAGTGTTCGAGACTTTTTGTGCTTGAGATATATGTTCATCAAGGCGTTACCAATGAGACGAGACACTCGAGGTGCCTATTGAATGATACACGTCTATATTCGGATTAAGGACGGTCGGTGGACGGAATGGATTATAATTTGAATAAATTGTACTACAGTTGGGATACTCAAATATGTTTTCCTGGTCCAGCCTAGGGTAGAACTCTTTCAAACCGTTTCGAGAATTCATACAGCTGGAAAATTTAGCATCATCGAAGCTTTGAACGTTCCGATGGTGTTGAAGTTTGCTCGGTTGGAACGCAAGAAGAATTCTTGTTCATATTTTCATTTGCTCATTTTTGGTAGCACACCAGATATTTTACGGACATTTCGATTGCAGTTCACCAAATAAGCGATTTAAGAAATGGTTGAGGCATTTTCCAGGTTGTGCAATAAAGATGTTTGCGTAAGGCGAAAAAAGTCACTGCATCCCCGCGACGCAAACTTCAGTCCTATACGTTTCGAGGCAGCCTTTCTCATTGGCCAAAAATATCCGCATTTTTCCACGTCTCGTCTGAATCCGCGGCGATGTTCGATACGGACGTGGGGGAGGCGGGAAGACATTTTCTGGATTAGCAAGAGTCCGAAGTTTCGATGTACGAGTGTGAGTACGGTGGCAAATCGGATTGGGGTGTTTCAAAACCGGGACTCCGGTATATATCCTGTAAGAAGATCAGAAGCCGCGTGTGGCTCAGCTTTTTGGCTCACCCCCGATAAAGAACACGTAAGATGCGACCATGTTGAGTATTCGGTTAATGGGCCAACCGCGGATCGCGATCCGAGCTGAACTTCCGCTCGATAATCTTCAGTCTGTCGCGTACGGGTATGAGCTTGTGTGTTCACATTTGTGTTTACATGTATAAGTGTCAATCTATATCTATACAACGGGGAGAGACGTGCTTGAGTGCGAGACGTTGCTGCTGGGTACCGGTGGTCTCTCTCTCTTGCTCTCTCTCCGTCTCTCTTCTCTGAGTGTGTAGATCGGAGGGAGAACCCCTGCCCACCCTTATTAAGATTCCAGCTGTGGAATTCTACCTGCCTGGAGCTTGCTACTGGTCTTAAGTAAATAAAACACGACCTGCCCACGTCGCCTGTTTCTTCGCTCCTGTTCCTCCCCCCCCTCACCGCCCGGCCGCTATCTCTTTCTTTCTCTCTCTTGGTTGCACCATAAGACGGTCTGGAGGCTCTCCCGGTTCCTGTGGCGGTCGTTGTTGCGGGTCTTCTTCATCCACGTTGTCCTCTCTGTTCCAGCGCGTTTTTTTTCGCCGGTCCCTGCGTCCTTCCCCCGTCCCCCCTTGACTGCCATGACTGCGTGGTCTTGCCTTCCTCCAACTCCTACGCGTATTACCCATCAAGAGGTCCTTCCAAAAGTCACAACTGGAATTTAACTGGCAGAGAAGAACGGGTGATCCTGGCGACCTGGCATCGTGTTGGTACGAAAAAAAGGATTTGAAAAAACAAAAGGAAAACCAGAAGTACGCGCGATGCATAAAAACCGCGAGCACCGAAGAAACTGAATTTCTTTTGCCTTCTCTTTTTCTTCTTTCAACCACCACTACATTTCGCTTCGTCATCAAGCCTATCTTCATCGAGTCATTTCTTTCATCGGCACGGGAGATGCCAAACACGCGTCATCTCTATGTGCTCGTGGGCACATACATGCACACGTATCGTGCACGATGCACTCAACTCCTTGTCTCTACCACACGCGCGCACCTCCGGGATCGATCTCTCGCCATATCGAGCTCTTGAGACGGTGCTGTACCATGCTTTATCGCTCCCTTGGGGGTTGCTGCACCTTTCCACGGTAGACGAGGATAACCGACCGCAGCTCCGTCCACACTCGTATTACACGTTACACTCCAGTGCAGACGTCAACGTGACTAGCTAGAGATATAATGTCCGGCTTGGGTCACACACACACACACATATAAATACAGGTGTTCCGTATTTCTATGCATGTCAGGGGCAAGGAGGGCAGTACGCTGTCGCACCTTCACTCAACCTCGAGCCGTGTCGCCTCGCGGCTTCTTCGTCGTCCTCTTCTTCTTGCCTGTATCGTCGAGTGCATTATATCTATACGGCAGAGGCATTCTTTCGGATACGTACGCTTATGGGATACACAACGTAAGCGTGGCCGCAAGAGTCTTCCATTTGAGAACGCGTGTTGCACACACGAGTCACACTTCCGACACGCCTGCCAGCCAGGCCTCCGACACCCAATCCCCCGGCAACTTTTTCACTCTCATTCTTGCCTCGTCTTCTTTTCTTTCTCTCGCTCATATCGGCTTTTCAGCAATTTTTGTCTGCCGTGGATAATGTAATCCGAAGATGGCCGAACAAAAATTATACGCGACGCTGTCGTTTCAAACGTGACCGCGCAACACGAGCTGACGCAGAGAGCATCCCTGGTGTGACGACGTGAGGGTTGCTGGTATCACACCCATACTCGAGGATCTTTCTTTACTCGTACCCATCACCATTCGCACTTCGCCCTCCCCTCGGCGTTCTTTCACAGATTTTCCGCACCTTTGTCTAACGCTGGCTCTCTCTTACTGTGGGAATAATCGGGCCGTACCGGCGAAGAGCGGCTGGAGGGGCCGGGGATGGAGAGAGACAACCGAAAGTTTTTAATATTCCCTACGGTGATGTTTGCGAGCTTGTCATTCAAGGTTCCTGAAGGCTTGCAGGCATTCACCGTATATATTCGAATCGATATAGATAGAGATATATGCGCGCGCAGGGTCTCTTTTTAGTGCCCCGTGTGTGATAGCCGGGCTGTGGAGAATGGGAACGCTGCGACATCTACGAGGATATAATGCGAAAAATCTCAACTGCCTGGGTCTCTCGATCCGCTGTATGCCTGTATACCTGCGGCTTTGCGTGTCTGTGATACTCGATAGTGACGATATGCGCTGGGCGATATCCTGCTACTCTATGTACAGCTCCGTTTGCGTTTATACATGGATCAAGGCTATGCTGGAAGTTTACGTGTACATGGAGACCGTATACCAGGCGTGATCTTTTGATTCAAGTGTTTGGGTGTGAGTACTTACAGGGTCCTGCTATGGTGTCCTGTTATGAATGGAATATCCTGCAACTGTCGATAGGTCAGATCATGTCCTACTATACGCTGGAAGTTCAGTTTAGTTAAAGTCCCACGGGTTTCGAGATGAAAATCATCTGCTTTTGGTTTTTGCCATGCCATTCCTACAAATGATAACTTTTTATGACTCGGTTTAAAAAAAAATACTTTCGGTTATTTGTTCTATGTAAAAAGTATTTTTTTAATCTTAAATGTTGAGGGAACTTTATGAAAAAAAAATCTCATGCAGAATTTCCATACAAATAAATTCGAACATCTGAGTTTGGTAGCCTGCAGTGTCAAAAAATGTACTACGCATATCGTGCCAATTACTTAAAAAAGTTGCTTAGTTATTGTCGATTCATTGGTAGAAATGGCATGCGAAAAACGAAAAGCGGTTGGCTTTTTTTTCAAAATAAAACACAAAATCGCGAAAACCGAGGGACTTACTAAGCTGAAATTCCAGCATGTAGTAAGACATAGTCTGACCTATGGACAGTTGCAGGATTATCCATTCATAACAGGACACCCTGTATATGGGATATTCCACCCCATTCCAACTAGCCCGTGACCCCGACCATTTTTGGTTTTCCTGATTTATTTTTTGTAAAATTGTACCTCATGAAAGGAATATCCTATTTTTAGATTTTTATCTCTTCTCCTATAGGAGGTAAAGTATAAAAAAAATGTCGATTTCAGACGTTTTGGAAACGTTTCGACGCTGACAGCTCCTGAACTTATCGAGATATCGACAAATAGCACTATATAATTTTTTTATATTTCAAGGACACTTTCGTTAAAAACATGAAAAAAATTATCAATTATCAACGTCAACGTCTTTTTGCTTCTAGAATGAAAACTAGTTTTTATAAAAACGATTAGCTTTTTTTTATTTTTTCAAAAAATTCTCTAAAACAAAATGACTTATTCTATAATTTTTAAGACTAGTCTCATCGTGGGCCCATTTTTCCTTCAATTTTTTGTTCGATCTAATCATATTTTTTGTAGACGATTTTTATCATTTTAATGGCCAATGATGCTACTAATGATGCTACTAATGCTTCGACAGGCCTGAAACGGTTTATTTTAATTCATGCTGAATGCAACGGAATTTTTTTAAATCGAAATCACTGTTTCTGTTAAATTCAGTACAAATGAAAAATAAACCGCTTCAGGCCTGTTGAAGTCGAATTGGAAATCACGAAATAGCATTATTGAACATTAAAATGATAAGAATCGTTTAAAAAAATTTGATTAATTCGAAAAAAAAATAGAAGGAAAAATAGGCTCACGATGAGACTAGTCTTAAAAAACATAGATTGGGTCACTCTATTTCAAAGAATTTTTTGAAAAAAATAAAAAAGGCAATCATCTCGAAAAAAATATAGTTTTCACTATAGAAGCAAAAAAAACATTAACATTGATAATTGATAATTCTTTTCATATTTTTTAACGAAAGTGTGGTTGAAAATGAAAAGAAGTGCCATTTGTCGATATCTCAATTAGTTCAGGAGTTATCAGCGTTTAAACATTTCTAAAACTTCTGAAATCGATATTTTTTGGAAAATTATAATTCCTCAAAGAGAAGAGATAAAAGCCTAAAAATTCGTGTGGATATTCCTTTCATGAGGTACAATTTTACAAAAAAAATCAGGAGAACCAAAAATGGTCGGGGTCACGGGCTAGCTGAAATGGCGTGGAATGTCCTATACATAAGTGTGTGTGTGTATGTACGTATGCATGTATGTATACACCCACGACTGCAATACAGCGAGATGCTGGTGGAGTAGAGAAGAAATTTCTCGGCTACGGCGGTGGTGGTAATTTCTCCGGGACGCGTTGATGACGACACGACGACGACGATGACACGCGACAATGAATACATCTGACGTCCGTGTTTGCGCGAACCGAATGTCACGATGCGGTGCGACAGCCGGGCCAAAAAGCGAGAGAAAGGAAGATCGCTCCATTTTTATCTGTGTGCGACAGTGGGATAGAAGTGGAGGGTACGTAAAAGTGAAAAAAAGCAGGGGAGCAAAGCTGCGAACCGTCCGAGAGATAAAGAGAAGACTTCCGGGCATAATCCGGAAAGCCGGGTTGAGGCGTCGTCCTCGGCGCTAGAACAAATCAAGCCGTATGCCACCGTACCAGCATCATTCCTATCTCTCCCTAGGCCTCTGCTCGCTAGCCCTCGCGACGATTCATTGTTCCGCGCGGCCCGAAGCGATTCTCGCGCGCGTCCCGATTGGCGCCCGAAGATGATGCTTCCCTCGCCATTCTCGTGTACTCTCGTTACTTTTTTTTTCTATGCCTTTTTTCCCTCTTGTATTGTCTAGGGACTCTTGTCTAGGGGATCTTCGTTTGCAAACAAAATGGAGGCCGGATGAAAAAAATCGCGGAGACGAACAACAAATATGAGAGAATATCTCACGTACCTGCTTGAATATCGCTGGTACGAGGTGTGAAGTCGTTTGTTGATCACCTAAGGATGACGTTGACAATTCACGAATGTCCGTATTTCCTATAAGATTCAAGTTTGGATCGTTGGAATGCAATGCAAATTCTTTTTTTTTACACTTCGTTGTCACTGTGAGTCGTAACGACGCAGCGTCGCCAAGTTTTATTTGCATCCTTTTCTCTTTAAGATTTTTTTTGCACGTTGCCATCTGATTTTTGACATAATACTTTTTTGCACATGTTGTGCAATATTCAAAGTATGTTCATGATTTTTTTCAAGGTCATCCGACTGATAGGCTTGTCACACTGGGTCAGACTGACGCAGTGTGACAACGACGGGTTTAAAAGCGTGGAATTTTTTTTCTTCAGATTTTATCTATGTAAATTCTTGAATATTTTTGAAGATGCTTATTTGGAGATCTACGATCGAAATATGCAAGAAACTATTTGATATAATAATGAAAATAAGAAAATACAAATATGAAAAGGAACTTCCGTTGTTTTCCGATGATGCAAACTTCAACACATTTATTCATTTTCTAGTGTTGACATGATGTGAAAGATATTCTCCGTCTGTTTCTTTTACTCGCCAACAAATTAGCAAGTAATTGTGGTTCAATATGTCGGAGTTATGGAGTTCAATTTTTCGAAAAGTTCATCCACTATTGAGAATAGTAGGATCCAGGATTTGAAGTGGGGATCGAGCGCGGAGTTCCTTCACATCACAACAAGCGACGCGAGGGAAATCGGTATGCATTCACTGTCCCGGGACGCTTTGAAATGTGTGTATAGATTGTGATAAAATAGCGTTTGCAGGACTTGCAACAAGAGTCGTTGTCAGTGAGGCTCTAAAAATGATGAATCTTGCCGACGAGGTTTCTGGGAAAAGCTCGGAGCTACAATGAATCTCAATTGATGCGCCGAGTCGTTTGTATGAAAGCTGGAAAAGAGCTTATCTCGATAAACGACGCCTTGAGAGACGCTTGGACATCAATCTGGTCGGTATCGGGATGGTCCCTGTGCAATAGTACTTGGCCGTTGACCAAATCGTCGAGTTGCAATGTTTACACGGGATACTTACCTAACCTTACGCTGGACAGTTTGATTCCTATTTACACCTGTCTACAGAAGATTTTGTATTTATCGGGCTCTGACGTTGGACACACGCATCTGATGCTCTCCCTTTCTCCCTTACTTTTTATCTTTCTTCTGCTCTCTTTTAATTTCTGTTCATCATATAAATTGAATGATTTTTTCGTTAACGTATCCCATACTTCTGATCGATGTCAACATGCCTAACTTATTTAAATTAATGGTGTTTGCATCCTTGGAACGCAACGGAAGTTCTTTCTTACATTTTATGGATCTTTTTTTCATAGATTTACTTGGTAGTTCGCTAACTGGATATCTTAAAAAATGGTTGACCGTTTGTCGTAGGCAACATCTGCTAAAAGAAATTAGAGGAATTCAGAAATGTTAGTTTTCGTTTCATTTCAACGATGTGAACCTTATTGAAACTATGGGTGCGCGTAGTTCTGATGGTCCAGTTTTTTAGTTCACTTCCGCTTGCTATTAGGTTGTCATCCAGCCTTGCTATTATCAAGGGAAGCATTTTTGCGCATGTTTTTGAGCACGATATGTTCAGTTACTGAGTTTCGACTTCGCTCTCTACTTTACTGTTAAATTTACATTTTTATTTATATAGTTCTTCGTCATACGTTTTGTTATGCTACTTTTTGATTTTTGATTTATATTGCTTTTCGCCTTACGCTTTATTATGTATTTTTTTATTTGTATAGCTTTTTTCTCGTTGCTTTGTTATCCTTTCTTACTTAAATTAAATTATTATTAATTTTCATACTTTCATACTTGCTCTTTAAATGTATCTCGTTGTCTAAAGCTGTATACCACGGCATATAATAAACCATCAATCAATCTTCCTACCTCGCCATGGATGAAAGCCGACGGCGTTACGCGTTCAGCTTGGCCAACTATAGGTACACCCAGCTATACGTCCATTGAGAAAAGATTGCTATTGATCTTGGGTGTGTGTCTTTGTGTACGTAGCTTGCGGTATAAGTGTGTGAGAGATGTCGATGGTTTATTTAGCGTATTCGCGATGAACATCGCTACAACTGCAGTTGCTGATTCCGCTCGATGCTCGGGCTCCCCGTGCTTCTCCTTCCCCGAGAGATTAATGGATGCCGCATTGAATTTCTCCTTTTGCGGATAATCCGCGAGTTGGCCTGTTAACGCTACTCCGAGAGCTCGCTGGAGTGACTCGGATATATCACACCGCTTAATCCTTATCGTCCTTGTCTCGTGAAGGCACAGCTTTGCAGGCACCAAATGAATCGGCGATTGATCCGAGAAAATGGCATACGTTACGAAGTATACGTGGAATATTTTATCTCGTACGTACGCGGTCGTATGGAAATGAGAAAAATACTTAACCCTCAAGAGGGCAGGAAGACTTTGAGGACCGTATACTCGAAGGAACGAGAAAGAGAGAAAAATGTCGAGACCCCAGACTCCTTCGAGGAACTACTAAATACGTTTTGTTCGGGCGCGACAGAGGGAGCAGCAGCATGCCACGAATATATTCTCGCGTTCTCATTCACGAGTGCAGAACGCGGCGAGGAACTTACACACATAGATATGAACATGTTCGAGAGAACGGTCCCTTCTTGTTTTATGAACGTGCAGATCCGCGCCACATGGGGTCGCACGAGGATCTCTGAAGAATCTGCACTAGGACGTGAGGTCGGACCTCTCGGGGACTATTGTTGTCGGCACGATTCGAGATCGTCATTCTCCAACCTGGCTTTTCATGGCTCTGCGATAGTTTACCTTGAGATCTCTCGGCCCAGGAAGAATTTCACTAACTGCGTCCGGTCGGTAAAAGGAAACCACGACGAATTTCGATACTTTTATCCTTTTCTCGGAAATGTGGGTCCAAACTTACGGATACCAATGTCTTGAAAATGTTTGTCAAAGAATGCATAGAGCACGCTATCGCGCTTCTCATTGGCAATATTCCTTGGCTTTTTTCGAAATTCGCCTAACTCGAATAGCCTCAATACATCTTTTATGGAGATCACTTTACAGGCGCACATAGATGTACTGTTCCAACAAATGCCCTTACCCGTGTAGAAATTTGAGTCGGGGAAAATGTACTGCCCCTGATCTGCCTTCCCTAGATAATATCAGGCTCTGGTTTGCAATGTAACTAGTCTGAGGCTAGGTCCTGATCAGCCGTTCCCTTTCTGGGAAACTGATCAGGAACGGGCCAGGGAACAAGCGGTAAATGAGCAGGAAAGTCGTAGGGAGTAGATCGGGAACTGATCAAGAACGGGCCGGAGAACGAGAACGAAATAACCAGGAACATACGAGGAAATTAAAAATTACGTTTCGGCGTTTTTGGAATCCTTAAGGGGGTAAAAAATCGGGAGCGTATTCAATTTAGTATTTCGACAACATATTGTTTGTTAATTATCTACTTGCTAAGGTAGTATTATGAGTGTATACATTCGCTTGCTCGCATTTCCTGATAGGCAAAGAGACAGAAAAACCTCGTATTCCATATACAGAAGCTTCATTTTGATTATTATGAGTGAAACATCATTCTTTCGGTACGGTTGAGAGAGGTAAACAAATCTGTAACGTTTAAGTCGTTTCATGTATTGTTATACTGTTATTTATGATAAGATCTTTAGTTTTTTTTTTCGAAATGCCGATAAAACCATCCCCAAATTACTTTCGTTGATACATAGAGGACAAGAAAATAAAACAAAATTAACGTCGGCGTTGTACTTTAAATATTAATCATTTCCCGTGATAATATGATTGCATTTATTGTAATTATATCCTCCATTATATCAGCATATAATTTTCGTCAACCATCATAATTTATTCTTTATGATAGCATTGTCAGGTGTCGATTATTGTTGAAGATAATAATATGATAAATCATAACATACAATAACAATAAATTTAATCATATTATTATACTTAATTATTAATGTCTTTGATGACGCAAAAAGTATTTTTTAATAATAGTCGGCATTTAAGGGGCTATACCAGTGTGAACGCTGAAAATTTGGGTGATTTTCAAGATTTTTTTGGAAGAAAAGTACTCAATTGAATGTTTCGAAATATTAAGAATATATTCGGCTATATTTGACCTATATTACATAATTTTTGCATAGAAAAATATTGAGATCCAAGCGACTTATGCGCTGCCTTCGGAGGCGTCAAGAAAAAAGTTCTTCCACTGCTGACATGATTCCGGCCGATTGAGTAGCTGAAACCGAAAAAGGAAAAAAATGTTGTTAAACTGCAAGGTATTTCCTGTACAATGATGTAGGATTTTCGAAAAATATCAAAATCTAACAAAATGGCGTAGTTATGAAAAAAGTCTGTTTTCTTGTCTATAAAATGGTCGTTTTTTTTTCAATGCCAAATCGTCAATTTTCATCGAATAAAAAATATCCTACGTCATTGTAGAGTAACTATATTCAAGAGTACTCAATTCAAATTTCAAGTCACTCGGATAATTGCTCTCTGAGTTACAATGTCAGCAAATTTCAACAATCTCATTTCGAGAAAAACGCGTTTAAAGATTTAACTATCGATTTTTGCAAGATAAAATGATATTGATATAAATAATATAAATGATAATGATATTCTTGGAAGTATAAACTGTCGACAAAGGCAACAAAAAGTCGATTTTTTGAAAGTGTCACACTGGTATAGCCCCTTGATATTCAAGAATTGTCAATGTTCTGCTCAGGAAAAGATTCGGTGATGTTCCTGGTCTGTTTCATGAAAGGGCCCGGTTAGGTAAATCCGGTGAGGCAAGCCAGGCCTGGACCATACGTAAAGTCGGGAATGCCTGGTCACATTTCTGCACGGATAGATTTTCGACACCTACGAGGCAACTTACAAAGCGCGACTGTTTCGTTCTTCCGAAATGTCCCTATAAGAAATCTCTCTGGTTTTCATCGTACCTTCTCTCCTGTACCTACAATCGTAATAGTGTTAGGGACTCTGCAAGGGACATATGCGCGTGATTGATTGAGGATAGTGACCGATCGGGTAGAAGCTTTTGCCGATTACGGTACGAAGGCAACAACGTCGACGGGAACGCCGAAGAGATTGCGACACTTCGATATAGCGGACACACAGGTAGATATATAATAGCGTACCCATTCACATATATAAAAGATACGAGGGTGCGTGTGTGCACGCGGGCGCGCTCTCCTCGTTAGCAGAAACATAAATCCTTCCAACGTCGAGCGCGATGCCGGACAAGGCCTCTCTCTCTCTTTTTCTCTCTCACACACACACACACACACACACACACACACAGAGAGACACACACTCGGTTTCTGGTTCACCACCGTGCGCGATGGCACTAGGGTCGACGGCGACGCTCTCATACGGGACACTCAAGACTTTCCGCGAATCGAAAACGGGTCGAGAGCGCCCTGAAGACTATGAGGTTACCGTCCCGAGATTATTCTCCGATGACGATCTCGCGCAAGAGGAGGCCAAACACGTATCTCGCATAGTTATCTTTCAATTCTACCTTAATCATTCTATTCGCGCTTCATTGTTTCGAATCCTCGTTACATGCCAACGAGAGTGTGATTCATCGCTCAGCCTTGCATAGCATCGTTCGAATCGTATACCTCCGTAGAGCTGCCACGTTTTCCCGGCGAAGTTACGTTCTTCAATGTGTGATTCGCAAGATTCGTAGCCCAAAAAAACCCATTCAGAGTCGGCAGTGTTCAATTACCGAGGGATCTCAATTATCGCTATACCGTTTCGCAGCGAGCAGCGCGATATTGGAGCGAAGCCGAAGGGAAATAGCTATAATCTTCAATCAGCATTGGAGGATCGGCGAGCCGGGAAGGTTGCAATTACGATTTAAGAACGAACAGCCTCTGGAAGAAGACGCTTTGCTCTTATACGTGAAGACGTCAACGTGCAAATTTTGTACACATCGGAGGAATGGAATATGACGGGGTTGTTGCAGAATACACTCTCGCTTGCTTGTCCTGAGATTGTCATCACACGGATGTAGAGAAGAAAAATAAAAAAAACCCTGATTAGGCTCTTCCCTAGTGATTCCCTCTAATAATAAAATGCCTCGTGTATGCGTGGTTTCTTTCAGCTTCGTTCTCCTCGACCTTTTTCTGCCTCACTTGCGATTACGTCATCTTCTACGTGCTCGCATTACCGAATTATTGTAATTATCGTCGATTGATCGATAACACGTGGGGTGTATGCAAATGCTCGTCGGATCACGTTGATGTACCTATCTGAGGTAGCATAGCTGCACAATCCTGGATCTACCCTGCTTGATCGGCCACTAAAGGATGAAGTGCCTTGGGAGCTGATCAATGATGTGCTGTCGAGGCGAGAAATTGGGAACCTCGCCAATCTCATGTTCCAGAGATTCCAGAAATCCATGCAAATTGCCCAATCGAGACACATATGTGTGCTTGCATATGTATACCGCAAAACCGGTTTCGTACGCATTCGTCATGAATGTATGTCCCCAGAAGCGTCGCGTCGATAGTCACGTGTGCTCGTGAAGGAGGGCGATGATATATCGCAGTTTCAAGGCTATATCGGGATAACATGGATGCGACAAGGCTACCAGTTATATTCAGGAAGAGAACGACGAAGGGACGGGGGTTGTATAGTCAGTGAGGAAATCGGGGAGAGCCAGTAGAGCAAACGGAACACGACGGAGAGAGCGAGGGAGAGAGATTGAGTGAAGGATCTCCAGGAGCAGCAGCAGCAGCAGCAGCGACGAGAGCGAGGTTCAGAATCCCGCTCCAGTTGCACACCAGTAATTGCTTCCTTTGAGTAGCTCCGGAGGTGTAATTTAGTCCCGACCAACAACCTTAACTAATTAACACACCGAGTAGCGAGTGAGTAAGTGGGCGAACGAGTGACTGACGGACTCGCGCGCGTACCCTCTCCCTCTCTCACTTTTCACGAGTAGAGAGTACGAAGCCACACAGGAGAACGTTGTATGCTTCTCTTATGTTCCTCTCTGCGTCTGCCGTTGTTGATGTTCCTGGTGCTGTTGCTGATGGTTGATGCTCCCCGGCTGTGTGTGACGTTCAGCCTCGCGTTCTCCCGTTGATCGAACAGAGCACCGCGAGACGGAGAATCAAGCCAGGTTCCCATCCACCCCTCGTCTTTCTCTTCACCCTCATTACGCTAAATATGTATATACATATATGCGCTCCATAACCCTGCGTAGATGGTACAGGTACCAACAGAATTTGCATACTTTTTCATATCGGGAGCACAGGCGCAAGGCATCTCGATGCATCCGACGCCCTCCTTTTCCAACTGCCATTTCCTCAATTCCCTTCCGTCGACGGCGTGACGCCCTTGGCACCCGCGTTACGCACGCCCGGCTCGGCGCCCGTCTCATCTTGTGCGAAACCCTCCCATGTTTCGAGCCTCGAGGCCATCGTCGTTTCCTCGTCGTTGTCGGTGCAACTCGCTGCTTCTATTTCTTTCTCCCTCGGTCTTTACTGTACCATCACACACATCAGCACTCTGTTGGTTACACTCTTGTACGGTAAACGATGCGAAAGCCAAACCGCGTTACGGCTACACGATGCGGATAATCATCGCGCGGGAGTTACCACGTTCTTTAATATGACGAAGGTTTTTCCTGCCTCCCTCTGACTCTGACTCTCTTCTTTGCCTGATGATACACGATAGCTATCATGAAGATGTTACCTCATTCGATCCAGTGGAGAGATCAATTACGATGCATTCATATACGAAATAGACTACCCTGTGTGTAAATTCATTCAACAAGAATTCGTTTGGAACTCTTTAGTTCATCCCGTAGAGTTTACCTCGGCAGGCGCTAGATTTGAAAAGATCTTAGAAAATCCCTGACAAAAACTAGTTCGGATGTAACTTTGATCCAAATGTTCGTTGATCCAATCCTTTGCAATATATGCGTATGGGGATTCTGTCAACTCTTCTATAGCGATAACCAGAGTCGTTGAACTCTGAATCAGCCATAGGAAATGGTAGAACAAGAAACGCTAAACGCCCATTGGCTGTTTTCGTCTAACAAGCCCGATAATTGTAGAGGAGTTGCAGAATCCATATCTTGGCGTTAAGTCCCTGCAGGGTCGCCAAACCGGCTGGTTAGCGGACTACGACATTCTATTTAGAGACTTGATACTTTTACCACTGTAGGTTCTATATTCCGCAAAATTACCCATATATCGCTAGATGCCGACTATACTCGAAACATTGGCGGTAGATAGAATCCAGACGAGGTGGGATCCCATATTAGGCAGGACAGGGTTAGCATGTCCACGCGGGGATGAGGGCTACATCTAGACAGTCATTTTTGGGAACATATGCAGTCGCACTCAGTCGTCCTATTCTACTTTATGTCTTGGCTAGAAGGGCTAGAGGTAAAGAGGGCCAGAAACAGGGAGGGAGAGAAAAGATAGAGGCATAATGGAATTTAGAGCAATAAGCACTCAAGAGATTTCTAGTTAAAGCAAAACGGCCACGGTTCGTAGTTTCCTAGCGTGCAGATACGCCGAAACAAGATCCCTGGACCGCACGCAGTGATGACGTCTCTGCAGACGCGAGTCACGGCGAAACGGATTCAACGACACTTACCGCCGAAACATCACCGAGTGTCTTGTCTTGGTCCTTTGTCTATTAGAAACGCAACAAAAATCATGCAGTTTGTTATGATCGACGCGAATACTGACATTACTAATTTGGATTACTCTTTTGGTGCCAATCGTTTTCATTGAGCTTCGATATTTTCCGCCTCTCTCGACGTCCACTCCCCTAATCACTGGAAATACATTTTTTCATCAAAGGCGTTTGAATAGTAACTGCAACAGACGTATGATTAGATAAGTAACGCCAGTCGCAGCTGCAGCGACCTCTAATATCAAGCAGCGCTGTCCTGGCTCAATACTTAGATTGGCGACCGCTTAGCCCCGTAGAGGCTCGCGTGCCGAGGGGAGTGGTCGGCAGTTTCATTAACCCTTCGATGCTAACGCAACTGGAATGTAGTGAAATATAGCAGCCTGTATCGGCACAGGTTTTCCACAGTATTTCCCTGTACCCATGTGATGACGTCGAAGTTTGCATCTTTGGAATGTAACGGAAAGGATTTTTTTTATTTCGCAAATTTTCGTTGTATTCCAACGATGCAAACGTCAACCCCTTCCCGTGTGCAATACAGCAGTGCGTTAGAAAAGAGTGCCTTTGAATGAAACTGGAAAGAGCGGGCTGGACGATCACATTTACCAATCCAAATTTATGATGACAATCTTATTTCCTCATAAATTTGCATCCTTGTCCAAATGTGCGTTAACTTCTTTCACACGGGCGCACTGTTAGATAATATGTAAACTTCGAACAATTAACTCGATGATAATACAAGCGTGCTGCACTCGCGGATCATACAAGAAGAAAGAGGGTGAAAAAAAACGAGTCGGCCAGCTCAAGGGAGTAGCAAGGAACGTACACCTGTCGTCCACCGTGTTTTCGGTACACCGTTATTTGCCGTGTTCGCGAAGAAGATCGGGTCTCCACGAATCCTTCGACAAGAAAAAAGGCTAAATCTCTTTATATATACCCATATATATATGTAGTATATAGAAAGAGGCGGACTATCGGTCGAAGGTGTGGTGCAACGATGCTCGTATTTAACACCTGATTAAAGGAAGAAGGCGAAAGTGTGGGATGAGAAAACAGCACGAAAGACATAAATACATACCTATATATGTACAAACACATATGCATACACCAGCACCTACACACAGATACGTGTATGGAACAGGGAGAGCAGTTGGCGTGACCAAAGCGATTGCAGCGAGATGAGCGCCCGTCCACATAGTATCCCCTTCATCCTGATTCTTCTCTCCTCCTCTTCCTCTTCCCCTCTGGCCCTCCATGTCCTCTTCATGCCCGTGTTCCAGCGTCGCATCCTTCGCCAGTTATTTCTCCTTCTCATTTTCCTTCGCGAGAAGCGCGAGACCGGTGTGTTCTTACCGAAGTGTATACCGGCGGTATCTCGGAGTCGGTGAGGATCACGGTGTGCGGGGACATATACAAGAACGCGGTGGTCCTCTCTCCTCCGCGCGTTTACTATCGGGGAACTCGGTTCGCTCGATCGAGCAGCCGCATGTATACCTGTAACGACTCGCCGTTATAGAGGTAGAAAGCGAGCGATGAGGGGGAAAAAGATGGAAAAAAAGAGATGGAGAACGACGATGAGAAGATGAAGAAGAAGCACGAGAAGAGGTGCGGAGGAGGAAAAAAACGTGGTAGTGTAGAAGGAGGAGACAGCATCGGTGGAGACCTGGCCCCGAGCGACAGCGTAATCACCTGGACGAACTACCATACGTCTCACCATCTTTCATAGGCGTAAACTCACGTACATATATGGAAAAAGGTGATTTTGAAGACATTCCACTTCGAAGAGCCTCCTCGTAGCGGCTTTTCGTCCCCGAACTCCACATCATACAACCCCCAATGTCTTCGAAATAACGTTTAGACCATTGGAAACATATTTATACGAAGATCATTTAAAGGGCCCTTTCCCCCCCAAAATGATTGTTTGAAGGATATGTTAAGAACCGTGCTCAAAACCTAATGAACTGATCCAACATCAGAGGCAACATCACATAGATACAATACATTCAAAAGACCCTTTGCCCACATGTGGTGTGAGCAAGTGTGTTGAAGTTGATGTCAAATGGAGAAAAAATGGCGTACTATTCCACTCCACGCGTGAGTTAGACCCAACAGTATATCGTAATGTAGGCATCAACGGTTGATGTCGAGAGGAGCATATGATAAAGCGTCAAAATATAACGGCCTCATAATGAAAGGAAAAAAAGGAAGGAAGAAGAAAAGGCGCGAACGGATGGGCAAATTGCGATACGTCGAGAAGTGATGATAAATCGGCCGTTCTCGGCTTAAATTAATCGAGCAACTTTATATCATTGGTGATTAGAGGGAAGCCTCGTCACCGGTAATAGAGCAGGAAAGGAAAAACAACACGATGATATTGCGGAGTGTGTCCACGATCTCATTGGACTCGTGAGATCTTGATGCTCGGAATACGAGAAGATGGACGCGGTTCTTCAAACACGCTGAAACTGATCGTACATGCGCGCGCGTGCCTGTACACGTATGTATATGTGTGCATAACCGACGATGTACCCGTGTACTTGAAAGAGTAATGGAGGCGAGTTGTAAATCCTAGCTTCGCCAAGATTCACAGGCGCCTTGCAAGATCGTTTGCTCCTTTGGAGCCTCCGCGGCAATGCGCGGTAATAGTTTTCCCGGTCTTTCACACGTCACACGAGAGGAAGCAGTGATAGAGAAAGTCACGGCCCTTTTGGCAAACACGCGGCTCTATCCTTAAGTTCAACGTCTTCGAGCAAAGCCACGACGTAAGAAAGTACAGGCTCGGGTTGATGTTAACTTGGTCGACTTGTTCTTTCTCTCTCTTTCCCTCAATCTTTATTTATCTCTCGCTCGTTCTTATAGTTCCTTGCACTTGATAAATTGTTGACGAACCAGTGCGCGCGAGATCTCTTCCGAAAACTACCGCGCTCTCGCATCACAAACATCACCTCCTGCTCTCTCGAATGGGTAGACGTGCACTGCAATTTGCAACGAGGCTGAAGCGTACGCGCAAAAAGCCACGCGATGCTTCATAAAGCAAGAATAATTACGTCCGCGCATTGTGAATTGGAGCAAGATTTACCTCAACATGAGGTAAAGGAGCCTCAGCAAAGAAATCGCGTTGAACGACGTAACCAGTAACGCAGACGTTGGCAAAGCGTTCTTCTCAGGGCCATCATTTTCTTCCGCTATTTCGGATGGTTACTGAACAAATATGCCAATTGCTTTTAATGCTGCATACAGAGAAGGAAAACTTCAGTTTCAATTGCAAGAACAGATGCATTTCTCGTAATATTCAAGATTCGTTCTAGGCCTGGACTAGAAATGTTGATCCGGCAGCCTGAACACTGATCAGGCCGCTATCAAGTGGCGAACTGGACCACCCCTGATCATTGCCTGATGCCCACCGAATCAGTGGAACGGTAGTACGGATGTAAGAAAACATCCTAAACAGGCTACCTTGCACCTTACACCTTACAGGCCTGCTTAGGATTTTTTCTTACGATACGCCTGATTTTTGCCGGATGTCGACCGGATCAGCGGAACCTTAGCGAAACTGTTCGCGAAACGAGATTTTGCGGTTAGGTTTCATTGACGTCTGCGATTCAAATCACATGAATGCAAATAATCTTCACTGCAGGTAATGCCTGGAGGTAACAAACATGGACTAATTGTTTATAGATAAACAGTTTGAGTGAAGAAAAAACAGGCTCGGTGTACAAGGTATTAACCTCGGAAATCTTCGAAAAGACACCCAAAAGCACCACAGTATAGCGATACTTGATGTATTCTATCGACCCAGATACGAAATCGTGTCCGAGATGAATAGTCCAGCTTTTCATGATTTGATGTTTGGATCGTTGGAACGCAACAAAAATAATTTTTTCTCCAATTGCCATTTTTTGGCTACGGCAAGCTTTTTTTAAGATCCTCATTAGAGACCTATAACTTAAATATATCGAACATGATTTTGCACAACAACAAAAATGGAGAAACATGAAGAAAAAAAAACTTTGCGTTCCTACGGTGCAAACTTCAACAACATAGTTTTTCGGTCATCAATAGCTTCCGTGGTATTTCAATTTCTTGATATTGAATTATTCCTAGCGCCAATCTCACCTTTGATCATTGCGGATCGTTTGGACAATCTGCATTCCTCGTCTATTTAATTTTTACACTAGTCAGAACGGAATGTATAATTTCCCTTATTTATTGTTGCCCTGACCTGCAAGGGAAACACGATACGAGGTAAGGACGCGAAATGAAAGCAAAAATGACAATATTATGACGAGAAAAGTTCCATTGAAGTGCACGGCAAAGGGAAAATACTATTTGGGAAACGTTTCTTTCACAGGGAGCGGAAACTTGTAAATCATTTATTCTCTTATGCATAATGGATAAGCGTCCGTTCGACTTTTACATATTGACAAGGTGCAGCGCATCACTCGTCTTCTCAAATTGATGCTAATCGCTCGAGTAACCATTCGCTTCTCCGTATACTGCCTTTCTCCCATTTTCAATTATATTCACGACAATGACTGGCGATTTCTTTTCAAACATTCTCAACCGATAAAAACTAATGGCCGTCTCGTCTTGACCCGCAATAAAATTCGAAATTCTTGACACTCTGTGACACAGTGTCCTGAAAGTATCAGGGACCAGAAATGTATCTCGTCGGGATACGGAAAGGAGATGAGAACGACGTTCGCATCTTTGGAACGCCCAATTCTCTATTTTCCCCGCTATTTTCAAAGATAGGGGGTTGGACGTCAAATAACTTTTTACGAAATTTATTATTCCAAACAACTATTGTTTGAAACCTTTTTTGATCGGGCTATTAGTTATCGAGATACGGCGATTTTTAAGTTTTCAACCCCTATATCTTAGGGTTGGGGCGAGCTGAGGGGCAACATTTTTATGGGGTTACTTCTAGTATGGAAACATCTTCTTTCAGTCAAAAATTGATATTCTACGCTAAAAAGTGCTGAGTTTTCGTCTCTTTCAATGGACTAAGAAAATACGAGTGAGAGAGAACACCCTAATCTTCGCGGTGCGATCAGTTCCGTTGCAATTCGCCTTTTAATACATAGACGTATAAAAAGAGGGTTACGCGGGAACCCACACACTTTGTTGCCTCGAGGAGAGGATTCCTCGGAATTGCGGACTCGACATGCACCCTTTTTGCTCCTGCGAGCCTGGATAAGGGACACCTCCTCCGCCAACCAAATAGAGCTTGTCGTTTCTTCAAGCAAATTTATACAAAAGCTCCGGTAGACACGTAGGGAGCGTTTTTTTGTCTTTCTTTCTCGTTTCGAGGCTAGGAAACTACCGGTCTTTCTTGCAACCTTCCCGCAAAATTACGGTCCAACGTCAACGCCGATCTCACCAAGATCGCGGTTACCTCCCAGGCACTCCGAGGGGCGAAGAACAGAAAAATACACACGAAGGATCTCGAAGACAGAGGACGCAATCGTTCTTAAGATCTGGGAGCTACTCGCAACGCGGTTGTACGAGCATTCGTCCAAACATTTATACGATTTTCGAGATTCTCGTGTACGTAAATATACGCGTGTATACGGCCGATTTCGAATGATTTTATATCGGCACTGGTCACCGATCTTCTTCGTCGATGTCCGCGAGACGTGTGTTGTCCCTCGTGAAAACGTTGCGGACATAACTATATGGCCTTAAACGTGATTTCTCCTCGATTCTTACCGCATTGTCACGATCTCTGGCAAGATCGCCGGCACGTCAAGGCAGGAGCCTGAATTAGAAGGTCTAAAAAAGTGTTTTTCGGGCATTTTTTTATAAGGGATAATAACATTGAGGTATCTTTTCATGTATATTTGAAATGTATTTTAAAAAATGTCGACATGAAACAATAAATGACTGCAGATTTATCAGCCTATTCCATGTGCGTCTTGCCACTGCAGTCCTCAATCGGCGGGAGAGATGCAGCTCGTAATTCTTGACTGAAATAAAAAACCAATAAAATTTTCAATTGTCATATATTTTTCTTCTGGGTGAATAAAGGAAAGGCTGAAAAAAGCTTTGAAAAAAAATGTGTTAAAAAAACACTTTTACGGGCCATAAAAATGATTTAAAAATACGTTTTCAACGACTTTTTTAATTCACTTAGAAGAGATTTTCATACTGAAGAATATAAACTTTGATTTGATTCAATAGGTCGTTCAATTTTTCTGCTGTCACGCCCGCCAATTTGGAAAAATCGTGAAAATGAAAACTGGAGAAAACGCGCTTCAAAGTTTTCAATAGGAGGAAATGTCAATATCAAATATCAATCGCTTCCTTGCTTTTGGCCTTGTATCGTCGAAAATATTTACAATTGGCCTTTGCAACTTTGTAAATATATTCTTTGATAGTTTATCTGTCGATTTAAGCAATTAAAAAAAAAAGATTTTTCGGATCTTTTAATTCAGGCTCCTACCTTTTCACCATTTTCAACTGCACCGAGCATAATTCGATTGCCGGTTATACCGTCGAGCCGCCGTATATTTAATATCAGCAACACACTCGCGCTCCAATGCTCGCGGATAAATATCCAGTTCCCCAAGCGTCTCGAGATCTCACTCGATCATTCTTCTGCCCTGTCGGGCGCACCATTTATAAGCTACCGTTGAATCGGTTCGAATAGATTTTTTTGCTTCAAGCAAAACTCATTTCGATAAAAATGTATTTCGCTATAACTAGACTGGGAAAAATTATTCGCTTCAATTAACTGCATGAAAACCATTCGACGTATTTCAATTCGAGGCAACTTTGTTTTTACTCTCGCCAAATTGATTCTCAGACTTGAACAAATGGTTTTTTTATTCGTCTTTTTTGATGATTTAATGGCGAGAAAGTCCAAGATTTTTCGTACGAATACTAAAAGCAAAAATATTTTATAACTGGAGGAATAATTATCCGTATATAGTGACAGAATGAATAAATAATCAAACTTGGGTAACAGACTTTTACACATATTTATGTGAAGCAAATAAAATATTTGCTCCACATAAATATAGAGTTCCGTAGCAGGGGAAAAACATCTGCTTATCTTAGATAACCTTTCCTACGAATATACGGGTTTTCTATGGTGTTCAAGTTTAAATCGTACGAAGGCAACGAAAATTTTTCTTTATTTTCTCATTTCTTTATTTTTATCACTAGCTAAACGCTTTTTTGCAAGTTTAGGTTATGAAACACCAATAAGGATCTCCAAATGATGTTTCAGTGACTTTGAAGCCTAAATGGGCCCAAAAGAATTGGCCAATACGAAAAAACAATATTTTCGTTGCATGCACTGTCATGGTTTTCTCACAGTCAGCTGGAATCAATTTAAACATTTTCATGACTGGTACTTGCATCGTTGGAATGCAACAAGAAATATTTAGTACATTTTTCTTTCCCTATTATAATTCCTATAGCCAATGTGTTCTCGCAAATTTCGGTAGCAGATCTCCGAATAAGAATATTAAAAAAATAGTCGAGGGTGTTTCACAGTTCAAGTTGGCCATAATAAACTTGAGTAATTGAAAAAATGGTATTGCAGCTTGCATCGTTGGAATGCAACAAAAATTAATATTTTTATTTCATTACTTTATTTGCAATACCTAATCTTTTTTGCAAATTCAAATTGCAGATCTCCTAATAAGCGCCTCAAAACATGGCTCAGAGATTGTGGTAGATAAAATCTGCTGAACGAAATTCAGGCAACTAAAAGAAAAAACATTTCCATTGCACTCCAACGATGCAAACTTCAATCCCATTGAAAAAAAAAACGAAATTCCCATTGCATTCCAATGATGCAAATGTCAATGTCATTCAGCTGACGAGCATCGTTTTTTTTCGAATAGAAAACAAGACCCCGGATTTTACCAAAATTTGATTCGATCGAAAAAACCATTTCTCTCGGTGCAGATTTTTTGCAGTTTGTATACAGTTTCCAAGTGCTTCGTGAACGTATTCTCGTAGATGAGCACAGTGGAACAGATAGACGCGCGAGAGTTTCCTGAACGCGGCGATCTCTTACGATCATTCCATCACGTGTCACGGGAGATCTGCAGAACGAGACGCATCGCGCGTCACGCCTGCCACGTACCGGAGCATTAAGGTGTTCTCAGCGCACTTCTACCTGGTGAAGCGATAGGGAATACAGACGAATGCAATCCGAGTGAGAACGGAGCTCGTGTCCGATCAGCGAAGAGAAACGCGAGGGCGTCCAGGAGAAGCGCACACGTCGCGCATGCAATACGTATATTTACAGTAAGTGTAGCGACAGCACTCGCGAATGTACAGGGGAACTTACGACGATGAGACGGGGACAGAAATTCCTCGCGAACATTCGGTCACACACTCTTGAAACGTTTGGCCTTGGAATTACTCTGGATCACTGCCAGCGTCCCGCAGTACGTTGAAACTTACGCTCGGCAAAAGGACCGTCATTACCAGAAACTAATGGACCTAGGGATTATTGACTTCGGAACTCAGATAAAGTATTTGCGACAAACATTTCGAGTGATGTTTTTTTTTTATTGCTTTAATGCTTTTTTGAGAATTCTTTAAAACAAGAGAATGAAGTTTGCATCGTTGGAATGCGATGCATTTTTTTTGCTCCTAATTTAGCAAATTTCGGCAAAATTGCGGCCTATTGCGCTACCTTTAAACGCAGAAAAATGATTAGGGAACGTAATGATGTTTTATTGCGTTTTTTTTATTGCTTCAATGCTTTTTTGAGAATTCTTTAAAACAAGAGAATGAAGTTTGCATCGTTGGAATGCGATGCATTTTTTTGCTCCTAATTTAGCAAATTTCGTCAAAATTGCGGCCTATTGCGCTACCTTTAAACGCAGAAAAATGATTAGGGAACGTAATGATGTTTTATTGCGTTTTTCTTATTGGTTCATTGTTTTTTTGAGAATTCTTCAAAACAAGAGAATGAAGTTTGCGTCGTTGGAATGCGATGCATTTTTTTCTGCTCCTAATTTAGCCAATTTTATTCGAATTGCGCCCTATTGCGCTACCTGTCGATGCAGAATAATTATAAGGGAACGCAGTGATTTTTTATTGTGTTTTTTTGTATTACTTAATTGCTTTTTTGAGAATTTTTCAAAACAAGAGAATGAAGTTCGCATCGTTGGAATGCGATTAATTTTTTTTTCCAATTTAGCAAATTTTATCGACATTGCGGCCTATTGCGCTACCTCTCAATGCAGAAAAATTGTAAGGGAATGCAATGATGTTTTATTGTGTTTTTCTCATTGCTTCATTTCTTTTTTGAGAATTCTTCAAAACAAGAGAATGAAGTTTGCATCGTTAGAATGCGATGCATTTTTTCTGCTTTTAATTTAGCAAATTTTATTCGAATTGCGACCTATTGCGCTACCTGTCAATGCAGAAAAATGGTAAGGGAACGCAATGATGTTTTATTGTGTTTTTTTATTGCTTCATTGCTCTTTTGAGAATTTCTCAAAACAAGAGAATGAAGTTTGCATCGTTGGAATGCGATTCATTTTTTTCTCCTATTTTAGCAAATTTTATCGAAATTGCGGTCTGTTGGAGTACCTCTCAATGCAGAAAAATTGTAAGGGAACGCAATGATGTTTTATTGTGTTTTTTTTTATTGCTTCATTGCTTTTTTGAGAATTCTTCAAAACAAGAGAATGAAGTTTGCATCGTTTGAATGCAATGCATTTTTTTCTGCTTCTAATTTAACAAATTTTATTCGAATTGCGACCTATTGCGCTGCCTCTCAACGCAGAAAAATGGTAAGGGAACGCAATGATGTTTTATTGTGTTTTTTATTGTTTCATTGCTTTTTTGAGAATTCTTCAAAACAAGAGAATGAAGTTTGCATCGTTGGAATGCGATGCATTTTTTTCTGCTCCTGATTTAACAAATTTTATTTCAATTGCGGCCTATTGCGCTATCTCTCAATGCAGAAAAATGGGAAGGAAACGCATTGCTGTTTTATTGTAGAAAAGATGTTGACAATTTCAACAAAAAAATGCTCTTCGATACTCGACAGTTTTTTTTTCAGTAGCCAACTATTGTTTTCGAAATTGAGGGACGACACCGCTGTGTCGGGCCGAAAAACGGGCGTTTTTCCGACTTTGGTTTGTCTACTAGATTATTTATTTAGGATTTTGAAAAAGGGTATGTTATTGAGTATACATTGAACGTATTTCGTGTAAATTTTTATTTAAAAACAATTAAAAATCGGCATCGTCATTGAGGTACAATGAACCCTCTGTATAAAAAATGTGGTTTAACTTCCGGATCGATAACTTGACAATGGTTGGTCTGAAAAATGAAAGTAAAAAAGTATCATAACCTAGATGAATGTAGTTTCAATCATGAGTAGCCGTTTTTCGAAAAAATATTGTCAAAATGGTGGATGTTTAAAAAGACAAGTGTAATTTTGGCGAATTTTTGCCTCACATTAGGGGGCTTGAAAAATACTAAATTGAAAAAAAAGGGCTACGTAAAACGATAGCTACTGCAATTGCCGCAATTTTATTTTTTTTTAAAGAAAATCGGACATTTATAGCGAGCGTTATGATTCCAGCCAGATCGAGAAAAGTCGTTTCGAGAAAAAACGCGATTGAAAGTTTTACTATACGTAGATCGTTGCGTTAGCTGCTCTCACTAAATCATCTGTAACTTGATCAATTTTCAATATGTTAACTTGATTTTTTTTTCACATATTCTTGATGATGATTAAGTTTGCATCGTTGGAATGCAACGAAAATAAATATTTCGCAATTGCTTCAATTTTTTGCTGATTTTGCCTCCACCAATCCTTTAACTATTTTTAAGATATTTATTTAACGATCTACAATATAAATCTTAAAAAGAAGATCTCTAATAATGAAAATATGGAAAACAATATGTAAAGCTGAACTTTCGTTGCGTTCTAACGATGCAAACGTCAACACCAATGATTCTTGAATATGTATACTTTAAGCAAGTGCCAAAAAATCCCCTTTTCGGCTCGTCACATTAGTGTCCCGCCTTCACGAAACGACGAATGAGGTTGAAGTTTGCATCGTTGAAATGCAACGAAGCTTCTTGTCAATCTCTCATTTTCATTATTATAAAAACTCATCTTTTGAAGATTCAGGTTGTAGATCGCTAAATAAGACTAAAAAAATCCGTAATTTTCGAAGCTCAAGTCTGCCAAAGGAAATTTGGGGGAAAAAAATTATTTTCGTTGCGTTCCAACGATGCAACCTTCAACGTAGCATAACGATGATAACAAGTGTATTAATGGATAGGGACGATACACGAATGTGCTTGTCCATCGGCTATTAAATTTTTTAAATTTGGATCCTAACGATGACCGCTGTTTTCTCTTCAAAATCCACATTCTCGAGGCCAAAGCACTCGGATCAAGGCTGCAGAGGGTGGATCGGGCACCGAATATTCACCACTTCAACTTTCAATGAATTATTTCGCAAAACTTTTGAACGGCACGGTTTCTCGTTACCCGATATTAATTTCTTCAAAGAAAGAGGGAAGAGAGACGTTTTTGTTTGTGGCTAGGGCCCCTTCGTGCATCCGCCATTGCTCGTTGGTCCCCGCGCGATCCCCGGACCCTTGGTCACCGCATTAACAGGCATGACTTGAAAAATGTGGTTCCTAACACCGTCCGTCCGTTCGTACGCGAGAGAGACGCGGGATGACGCTCTCTCTCTCTCTCTCTCTCTCTCTCTCTCTCTCTCTCTCTCTCTCTCTCTCTCTCTCTCTCTCTCTCTCTCTCTCTCTTCCTCTTTTTTGTACGCCTTATTTCCGTCCCACTTTTATTCATTCTCTGGTCGCTGCCTCTATCCTTTTTTTTTCACGAACATGGAGAGCGAGAGAATAAAAGTCCGGTGGTGGAACGACCGCGGGCCGGCTTCGTATTTATTAACGCGTCTCGTTGCCTCGTTTCGTTGATAGTTTAGGCTTGTGGCGCGCGTTAAGAGCCAGAGGACCAGAATAAGCAAAAGAGAGAGAGAGAGAGCCGAGATTCTGTGCGCGCCAGGCAAGTTCTTCTCACTTATGCCTCGAAGCTTTTCGCTCCGCGATGTACTCGCTCAGGATATCCTCGGGCTCAGTGCTAAATAACATTCTACGAATTAGCGATCTCTTGCCCACGGCCCCTCCCCAAAACATTCGAGAAACACTCCGGCCCGATCGAATAAATTTATGATTATCCCGAGCAATTAGTATTTAGCGAGCTCCGCAAGGATGTTTCCATCGCTAATTAACACGAGAACACAGCATCGGTTTTCAGTCGCAACGTGTTATTTAACGCAAACGCAGTTTCCAATATTATCGCCCTCGTTGAAGCGAGTCTTCGAAAAGATTGTGTCTTCAATTGGAAAGCGATGTTTCGTTTGCTTCGCGAGATTATACCGCGCGTACCAATATTGCCCCCTTAAAGCGACGTGCGAGCCGGTACTCAGGACACATTCCTCATACTGTACAAATAGACCGAGCGCACGCGGGCGATTCTCGCTTGGGGAGACCTGTGCGCACGCGATGTCAACCCGTGGGCCTAATGGTCCGGGGAACGAAAACAACTGTAATTCATACCTGCATGCTCATACCTCTGCTTGATTTTAATTCTTCCTTTGCCGTCACCGATAGCGTGCACAGGGTGAAACAGTTTGGTCAGATACACTAAATGCTGAGACCATTTGACGTATTTTTGTCTCAAGCTACTCCATTTTTATTGAATTATATCGAAATATCTATTAGATTTGAAGACATCAGATGCGGGGGAAGGTCTGGGAACCATCTCAACGTTCTGGGCTGATCACCTTGAGTGCATCGTTGGAATGAATGATGTTGCATCGTTGGAGTGCAACGGAAATTAATTCTCTTTGTTTCCATTTTTTGGCCAATTTATGCTGCAAAAGCCAGTCAAACGTTCTTACGAATTGTTATAAGAGATTTACGACTTCAATTTGCAAAAAGTAAAGACTTTGGATAATGATAAAAATGAAGGAATGAAAGATGAGAAAAAATCGTTGGATTCCAACGATGCAAACTTCAACGTCATACAAATCCTGATACTTATAAATTGAACTCATCAAATCCAGCAAATACTTACAAAGTCTAAGGGGCTTGAAGTTTGCATCGTTGGAATGCAACGAAAGTTTTTCGCAATTCCTGATTTTCACTATTATCCAAAAGCATGTTTTGCAGATTTGTTGCAGAACGCTAAATGAGAATCGTCAAAATGTTTGCGTGATTTTCGTAACTTAAATCCTCCGGAGGAAATTCGCGAAGTAAAAATTTAGAAAAAATCGTTGCAAACTTCAACGCCACTGGAATGCAACGATTTTATTTTGTTCTCATTTCTTCATTTTGACCATCATCCAAAGCCTTATTTTCCCGAATTAAGATCACGAATCTCCAGTGAGAATACGTGAAAACGTTCGAGTGATTTTCGAAGCCTAAATCGGCAAAAATTGAGCAATTGAAAAGAGTTCATTTTTGTTGCCATTGAACGATGCTGATTTCAACTACATGTGGCCCGCGAATCGTTTGATCGCCGCGATGAAATTAAAAGATTCAAACGTGTAGAATCTCTGGACATAACAAATCGCGAAAATCTTTAAGAACCCCTACAGTGAATGAACATCTTATCTACAATCGGCAAAACAAAATCAAAGGTGACAACAAAATTATTGATTGCCTTCTCACGGGACAGATTATAGTTTATGAAACCCGTAAAAAGAGAAAAAAATGAATGACGTTGTCACATTGGTTTCGAGTATGACCATTTTTTAAGCCTCATTAATATTTTAGTCGATTTCAATAAAAATATAGTCTCTGCAGACGAAAATACGTCAAATCGTCTTACGTACCATAATTTCGTACGTTTATACCTGTCATTTCTAATTAACGATTCACTGAGGGTTACTTTCGAAGAAAATATTTGTCCAAGTCAAGTAAAAGTATTTGTTTATCTAACAAGTGACTTGTGAAATTCAAATAGATGGAAATCAAAGAAAGTATCGCAGCGGTTTTTTAAGATGCTCATATGGAGATGTACAATTGAAAGAGCCGAAAAAATATTTGGTATAAAACAAAAATAAGGGAATCAAACCATAAAAAAGAATTCTCGTCGAATTCCAACGATGCAAACTTCAACGCCGTTCGAATAAATGTTTAGCGCATGGATCGAGACGGTTTTTCACATTTTAAGGGGGAACATCGTGTTGTGATGGTGTTGAAGGTTGCATCGTTAGAACGTAACAAAAATTCTTCGGAATTCTTATTACGACCCAAATTCTTTTTCGTGCAGGTTTAGGTTACGGATCCCTGACAAGGATCTTCTAGAATACTTCAATGACATTTGCAGCCTAAATCCGCTGACATAAATTGGCCAATACAACAATAAACTTTACGTTGCATTCCAACGATGCAAACTTCGATAGCATGTGTTGTGGTCGTATTATGATAAACCTCGAAACCTTTTTCTTCATATTTTTAATGAAATTCCATTTATTGATTTGTATTTTGAGCTGTTATTTCAGATCCAACATTTCGTGGTGACCAAGTGTATAATTCCGTGTCCGAACCAAAAAAGCTAAAATATTCGTTGACGGGAAGAATGTTTTTATCAGATTCGAATAAAATATTGTTAGCTTCAAACAAAAAATTGGAAAAATTACTTACAGTATTCTTTTGCGATAAAATTAAATATTTGTTTCCGTTAAGTGTATAATTTTACAGCAGTGAATAAAACAAGTGTATTTACCTTACATACATTTTTACTATAAGCAATTAAATTATTTGTCTTCGAGCCACTCGTAATCAAATGCAACATTTGATTTAAGTGAATACCTAATTTCGCGAAATATGAATGAAGAGTCCATTAGGTCGCTATGCAAATAATATTTCATTTAATTCAAACTCCTCTCGACTCGCGAATTAGCGTGGATTCTTACGAAACGATGTCTTACGATGAATTAACACGAGAATTCTTTCGCGCAGTGCACGATAAAACGATTCCGATTTTCTCGCATATGGTCCCCCGGGGCAACGGGAACTCGAAACATTTTCTATTTTTTGCGCCAAGCCCCGAACATTATCATCAAGCAACGATGAATCGTTCCGAATAGAAAGAAATCAAAATCCAGCCCGGAGGCTCGTGCGCGAAGCCCCCGCAAGAACCGGTCGATCAGTCAAAACGTTAGACTGTCACTTAATTTTCGAAGGCCTCAATCATCCTCGGCTACACTTTTTTTTCACTCAATCAAACACATCGACGCCTCGTTAGCTCTACGAATACTTTTTTCATTAGCAGCAACAATAACGACGGCAATAATAATGATAATAACCATCATCATCTTGGAATAGATATCCAGCCGAGTTTTTGGCTACGGATTTCGTGGGAATGAAGTGGGGACAGACTCAGGAAAAAGGAACTTCCTACCTGTCGCAGGGTATGTCTTATCCTTGGGATCGGAAAATCATCGTGCCCATGAATGAAGAATACACATTCACTATGTCATCATTATAAATTCGTGAGCACATTGGGCGGTCAGCTAGTAATGATCTTTCGAAACAAAAAATGATTACCTCGTGCAGGCCCCAAAATAATTATTCCAAAAAAAGTTAAGCTTGCTCCTGCAGTGAGCTTCGTTCATTACTGAGTATTCATCATTTGAAAGTCCTTGGCAGGAATAGATTGCGTACGTGCGTGTGTATGTGTGTGTAGGTATGTATATGGTACTATTCTTCGTTGCACACCTGATCCTTTTCGTTCCCCTGTGTGTCGGGTTCGTCGAATTTGCATGAGGAAATGGTTTCGTTGTGGTGAGCTGCTATGTCGTATGCACGTAGTTTAACTTCGCTGCTTCTCGGCACTATAGCCTCAAACTTATCTATAATGGATGAGTGTCGTCGGCGGCGACGACGACGACGACGATGACGACGACGAGCAAGTGCAGAGTCCTTGGGGGGGTTGTGTGAAGGGTACGCGAACGTCCCTTGTTCGGGACCGCTCCAAACGCCGGGTCGACTCCGAGGGTTGAAGGAAAAAAGAGAGAGCTAAGAAAAAAAGCAGAGAAACAACAGAAACCTCGCGCCACCTCCGGCCTCTTCTCGCAGCGGGGCAACGCGCGCGATAATACTAGCTGATCGAGCGGCTTAAATAAAATATACATTCGCGTTCGATCCGAAAACCTTTTTTCGCGAGGATAAAGCGAAAGTGGAGTGGAGTAAGATAGATTCTCCGGGCTTACGGCCTCAAGACGACTACCCTCTCTGTCCCTCTCTCCGGTGCCTCAAGAGTGTCTAAACGTTTCCCATCAAGCACTCTAACTCGTCTTGAAAAAGACGATGAAAATCCCACCAGTTACGCACTGTGCGAGAAGCTTCGGTCTTTTTTTTCCCTCCTGTTTCTTGCCTTACGGATGCTCCTCTTGATTGATCCTCCATATAAGTTGAGGGCGATGAAACGGAGGGTGAGATTCGCGAGAGTGTTTTTTTGTCTCTTACTCTCGATACTTTGCAGGTGTCCTCGAGGACTCTTGGGAACACGTTCTTACATACGAACACACGCACGTACACATATTTGTATACAGGGTGGACCATTTAACGTGACCACCCCAAATATCTCCGTTGCCTTTAGAGCGACGAAAAAAATGTCGGGAGGTAATTTGATTGATTTCGAAGGGTTGATACAGTGGTGAAAAATTCATTTTTGTCAAGGTCATAGTTCTTGCGTTCTCAAGGTCATCAATGGTTTTTCAAATGGGAACATGTTCTTTTTTATTGAGACGTTGTAGCTGATATTCAGATGAATCCAACCATTCATGTTATCATGACCTCGAAATGATTTTTCACCAAAATACACGTGTAAAAACGGGAAATCGTGATGGTATTGACAATAAGAATATCCGAATAATGTAATTGAATTTTTTGTGCAGAAAATTTATTGTAACTCATGTTCAAAGTGATGGCCAATGACCTCGACACATTTTTGAAGACGTCGGATGAATGATTGTATTGACCTTAGAATAGTTTCTGGTGTGATAGCGACGCAGGTTATCCAACGGATATAATAATGTTAATAGTTGGAGATGTTTCCGATGTTTGTAAATACTGGCATTGTAACGCAGTAAAACTGTAGTACACGGAAAAAAAGAAACAGCGAAAATCACAGTATAAACCGCATGAAAAGCAGGGTGCCAAATTTCATTTTACAGTAAAACAAAGTAATGTAAATCCTGGCCTACAAAAATGACGAATTTTACTGTACACACTGAGATTTTTACAGTTACACTGGCTTATTTACAGTTCGGTATTGTGAATACATCAGTGTCTTCAGTAAAAATATTCAACTGTAAAATTTACATGAGAGCACTGATTTTTATACTGTACGCAAAACTGCAAGGGTTACAGTGTACACTGTATTGAGTACAGAGTGATTCATTAAATTGTACAGTGTGGCACGGTAGTTTTACTTTTCTTTCGACAGTTCGTGACGTAATCTGTGCACTCTGAGATTTTTACAGGTACACTGATTTATTTACAGTTTGGTATTGTGAATAAATCAGTGATTTCAGTAAAAATATTCAACTGTAAAATTTACATAAGATCACTGCTTTTTATACTGTACGCAAACTGCAAGGGTCGCAGTGTACACTGTATTGAGTGCAGAGTGATTCATTAAATTTCACAGTGTGGCACTGTAGTTTTACTCTTCTTTCGACAGTTCATGACGTTATCTGTGCACTCTGAGATTTGTACAGTTAGACTGGTTTATTTGCAGTTTGATATTGTGAATACATCAGTGATTTCAGTAAAAATATTCAACTGTCAAATTTAAATGCGATCACTGTTTTTTATGCTGTACGCACATGAGGCACGAGGCCAGGGCACAAAGGATTGCCAGTTAGTAGTGCGCGGTTGATGGGATGCGGACATCGAAATTTGTGCGACAGAATTCAAGAAATTATAAAGGAAGAGAGAATTTAAAAAAAGGTACGTTCTTGTCTAATTAGGACTTGTCTCACGCGTGGGGTGAGACACGTGGCCAGGACCGAAAGGATTGCCAGTTAGTAGTGCGTGGTCGATAGGATGCGAATGTTGAAATTTGTGCGACATAATTCAAGAAATTATAAAAAGGAGAGAATTATTTACAAAAAGGTACGTTCCTGTGTATGTGACTGATTTTTTAATATTTTCTACACAGTTTTCTCAAACTTCTTTTATGGATAAACTTTTTTTGTGTGTCTCATTCACTTCAGTATATTCTTGATATATGTGTGTGTGTGTGTGTGTGTGTGTGTGTGTGTGTGTGTGTGTGTGTGTGTGTGTGTGTGTGTGTGTGTGTGTGTGTGTGTGTGTGTGTGTGTGTGTGTGTGTGTGTGTGCGTGCGCGCGCGCGCGTGTGTGTGTGTGTGTCGACTATATATATTACATTGTGTGTGTATCGACTATATATATTACATTGCTTACAATGTATATTGTAAGCGAAGGTTTCGCCGAATTTTTTTAATTTTATTTTTATAATCAAATTTACAGTGTGACGTTGTGAACGGTATTCACTGGTTAGGACTTGTCTCGACCGTGGCGCGACCAGGACACAAAGCACTGGCAGTTCTTTCAGCGCTATCTTATGTTATTTTTACCCCTAATTTTGTATAATATACGATTTGTGGCACTATTAAATTACGGGGTTCATCAAGTTTGAATTACAGTATTAAAACAAGAACGTTTCCCGTGTTCACACTGTAAAAAACAACGGTTCAAAACTGAAACTATATCTGTTGCTAACCAGTTTCTAGAACAGAGGACTTCACTGTTAAAACACCTACATAAACTCTGTCGATATAACTGGCGCATTCATTGTACATAATACAGATTAACTAACTGTCAAATTACAAGTTTTGTTAAATTTATATTACAGTGTTGAACTGTCAAAATTTACTTTTGACTACACTGTATTTTGGACTGTATGTTCCAGTAAAAGATACAGTAGAGCGGTTCGAGTCCAAAGAGGACAGTATAGAAACTGTAATAATTTACTTTGAGCACACTGTATTTTGAGCACTGTGTTTCAGGTAATATCCCTGTGCAATCGCTCGAGTCCAATGCGAACTGTGTAGCCCCTGTATTTTGTACTATTTCTTTTTTTCCGTGTAGAGTGAAGAATGTTTACCATCTAGCGAGATGATGAATTACAAGAGCCTGCGCCGCTATCACACCAAAAACTATTCGAAGGTCAAGAGAATCATTCGTCCGACGTCTTAAAAAATGTGTCGAGGTTATCGGCCATCACTTCGAACATTTGTAACAATAAATTTTCAGCACAAAAACCAATTACATTATTCGGATATTCTTATTGTCAATACCATCATGACTTCCCGTTTTTACACGTGTATTTTGGTGAAAAATCATTTCAAGGTCATGATATCATCGGTCGTTGGATTCGGCTGAATGTCAGCTAAAACGTCTTAATAAAAATAAATGTTCCCACTTAAAAAACCGTTGATGACCTTGAGAACGCAAAAACTATGACCTTGACAAAAATGAATTTTTCACCAGTGTATCATTCCTTCGATATCGATCAAATTACCTTCTGACATTTTTTTTCGTCACTATAAAGACAACGGAGATATTTGGGGTGGTCGCGTTAAATGATCCACCCTGTATGTGCCTTTGAGTCCGTATAAACCTTTGCGCCCTTTTTGTCCCCTTAGGGGTTGAATTTATAAAAACGCTGAAATACGTGTTTCGATAATTGTGTCGAGAAAGACAAATAGGTCATTTAAACTAAATCCTACCAGATTTTTTTAAATTTCCATACAAACTTGGCCACCCCTTTTCCCCCGTTAAGGGCTGAATTTCGAAAAAACCCTCCTCAAATTTCTCAACCTCAACCCTCCTCAAATTTCACGTTTCTACATTTAGCGGTTTAGGCTGGGCGATGATGAGTCAGTGAGTCAGGACCTTGCCATATACAGGGTGTCCCAGAACTCAACGTCAAGCCGAAACGGGGTGACAGGATTGATTGTAACCATCATGAGAAAAAACAGAAAAAAAATCTGGGCATTTAAGAAAAACCTAGAAATTTGGTCAAACTGTAACCATTTTTCGGTTATTGTGGTTAATTTTTATTATTTTTGTTCATTTAAACTTTGGAACCGTAACCCTAAATAACATTTCTAGAATCACAGTCACAAATAATGGCACAATTGCCCCAAGTTTCCTAGAATTAAGACTGTTTTTTGTTAATCTATGAATTTAAAATTTTCAAAATAGATTTTTTTCTGATTTTTCTCATGATGGTTACAATCAATCCTGTCACCCCGTTTCGGCTTGACGTTGAGTTCTGGGACACCCTGTGTGTGTGTGTGTGTGTGTGTGTGTGTGTGTGTGTGTGTGTGTGTGTGTGTGTGTGTATATATATATATATTGAGTGGCTGTGTGTGATTAAGATTTTTCGGTGACTCGGATTCCCGTCGCTTTTTCTTTTTTCACCCACGTAATTCCCCTCCTTCCCGAAATAAAATCTCCTGTGTGTTTGGAAGAGAAATCGGAAGAGGGATTCCGTCTATCCGTCGATGAGTACATGTAATTCCGAAACCGCGAACATTAATGTTGCATAAGTGACAGAGTGAAGGGAGAATCGACGAGGAGTTTGTGGCCAGTGGGGAAAAAACGTATTCGATTTGATCGGGAACTGGGCGCGATAGAGACACGAAGCAAGAGTGAGAGAGAGAGGCCTTAAATATATGTATTATCGACGCGAAGTGCCCGGATGGCCCGGGATTTGTCGTCGTTCGGTGCATGAATAATTTGACCAGCGAGGGGACACTCCCCACAAATTGACGTCGACTCCGACTTTTCGTCATGCACGTTCACGTGTCACTACACGGTCACAATATTTTCTTTACCGCTGAGAACATTTTCATCCTTAAATATCGATACCCGCGTGATCGTTCAATACACCGCGTGACTTTGTCGCACAAAGTCCCTTCGATTTGCAGATTCAGGTTATAGATCGCTTAATAAGAATTCTAAAAAATGTTCGTCTGATTGTTGTAGTGCAAATCCGCCAATGGAAATATGGAGAATGAGAAAAAAATCATTTTGTTTTCGATATTTAACGGGATCAGCCTAGTTGTAAGTGTAAAAAAATATTGAATTATAATCGATTTACAGCCTCTCGAAAACGACTTTCGCGTGAGCAATAAATTTCTGAAACAGGTTATCTAAACATTTTAAATCACCAGATTTCGTTAGCATATTAGTTTATTTTATAATTAATCGAAGGAATTTGCAAAATATAAAATTAAAACAAAATAGCGCGTATTTAAAGTGAGAGTCTTGATTTTGCGAAAAAAGTTGGTATTTTTCGTTCATCGAATCGAAAGTATACATTGGAAAAAATAATCCATCGATCAAATTCTATATTTTTACATCTAGAAAAGCTCTAAAAATTTCAGCAAGATCGATGCAGTCGTTTTTTCGATATTTAGCTCACCGACTTCGAAAACGTACTTTAGAGAAAAAAAGCGTTTAAAGTTTCGAACGACGCTCCGAGCGGTCCGACGGGCTTCAACATAACAGCCCATAAATCTGACAATTTCAATCCGATCACCATGAAATCTTCCGGGGACATTCATAAGATGATACACTGTCACGATTTTTCGACTTTTACAACTAGGCATCTTAAAGCAGGAGCCTGAATTACAAGGACCAAAAAGCGTTCAATCCGGTAATTTTTCAGAAGGGAAAAAACAAGTCAGCCCAGTAAACATTGAGGTATCTTTACATGTATATTTGAAATGTACAAAAAAATGTTTCAACATGAAACAATAAATGGCTGCAGATTTATCAGCCTATTCCATGTGCGTCTTGCGACTGCAGTCCTCAATCGGTGGGAAAGATGCAGCTCGTAATCCTTGACTGAAACAAAAAACCAATAAAATTTTCAACTGTCACACATTTTTCTTCTGGGTCAATTAAGAAAAAGCTGAAAAAAATCGTCAATTTATAACTTTTCTCAGGTACGAAAAAATGTGTTAAAAAAACACTTTAACGTGCCATAAAAATTATATCAAAATACTTTTTCCACGACTTTTTTAATTCACTTAGAAGAGATTTTCATACTGAAGAAAATAAACTTCGGTTTGATTCAATAGGTCGTTCAGTTTTTTTTGCTATCACGCCTGCCAATTTGGAAAAATCGTGAAAATGAAAACTGGAGAAAACGCGCGTCAAAGTTTTCAATAGGAGGAAATATCAATATCAAATTTCAATCGCTTCTCTGCTTTTGGCCTTGTGCCTTCGAAAATATTTACAATTGAACTCTGTAACTTTGTAAATATATTCTTGGATAGTTTATCTATCGATTTAAGCAATAAAAAAAACGATTTTTCGGACCTTCTAATTCAGGCTCTGGCCTGGAACACAACTGATAGTGAAACCCGCCCACCGCAGGCTTTTCCTGAAATTGAAAGGCGTGAGCTCCCAAAGCGTGATCCGAAATACGACGGAAGATCGAACCAAAAGAAAAACCACAACGAAATAAAATAACCCATAAAATAAACAAATAAAGTATTCATCGCAACTATCGCAAAATTTCCCTCAACGAATCCTCTTCGCGAATTAAACGCAAACTATTCTGCATAAATCTAATTATTCCGATGCATTCACCGTTCTCTTTTTATTCTTAATACAGCCAGTTAATCAAAAAAATCCTTTGGACAGTTATAATGGCTCGTCCTCATGGCTCTACGTTTTTTTTTTCATCAATCTTTATGACGGAACGAAAAAGTGGAATAATAAATAAAGTCGTAGACGCGAAGGCCGCGTCGAACGAGGCAAAGGCCCTTCGATGCACCGTATGTGCATCCTCATAAAAACTTATGCATATGTATATGTGGGTGGGAAGGGGGCGGAGGAGGATGGCGAGGGGATGCATCTCGTCTAATCCATAAATACATATATATTGTAAATTTATGGTACGGACAATGTAGTGATGAAAGTGTGAGGAGTATGAGAACGGCTCGATCTCGTTGCACCGTTTGCCAAGCTGAGGGAGTGCAAAGGACAGAAAATTACATATTGGCCGGGGCTACATCGTTGTGCAAAGGTAGACCGCCTCGTTCATTCTACGAGCTTGCGTCTCTCCCCCGTTTTAGTCTCACCTAACCTTCCTAGCTATTTTCACCTCGTCGTCCATCCCTGTCTGTCCCTCGCTCGACTTAGATGAGAGCTTGACTGTCGCGCAATTGCTTCCTGATTCTCTCTCTCTCTCTCTCTCTCTCTCTCTCTCTCTCTCTCTCTCTCTCTCTCTCGCTCTCTCGCTCCCCCTCCCCCACCATTTCTGTCTCCTCATCCTCGTACATCCATGGAGCGTAGGCTTTTGTAGCCTCCAAACGGAATACTCGATCGCGATTAAACATACATAGGCGTACACCTTCCTGCTTCACTTTAATTCTGACTGCGCCCTTGCTGACTGCTCCAAAGAGCAGTGCGGCATTATCCGGTTTGCAAGAGAGAACTTCTTCGCCGCCAGTATTTCCTTCTCACTTGCCTAACCCCGTTGTATTCCTCCTTTACCCACAAAATGCCCTTTTTGTCACTTTTGGCCACCTCTTCGTGCAACGTAGGACTCAAAATGTCGAATGACCAAATGTAAAACGACAAAGATTTCGAAACGACAGAATTATGAACTGTCAAAATAACGAAGGTTGAATTATTCGAAATTTTATCATTTGACCAATGACGAAATTGAATGACCATTACACCAAAGGATTATTTATTCGAGAGCTCATTTATTCGAGAAAATATATTCAGATAGTCTGCAGTTTGAGTCATACAAATACAGATTCGAACAATCTACAACATTCATATCTACGAAATAGAAAAAAAAGTGAGTATCTAATATTCGCAATACCGTCTATAGCAAAAAGCCAAATATCGAGACTACAAACATCGACTGTGTCGATCTTAGAAACGCAAATGATCGATGGTCCGAAATGGCGAACATGCCATGACTGCCTGACCCGACTGACCACTAATGCCATCTGCCATCTTCATTCTGAATCGCAAATAGTATTGCTCGATCCCAAGTTTTCGCTATCCGGACCGTTCGCCATTTTGGCCCATCGCTATTTTAACTGATCGATTCTTTAGTCCTTCGCTTTAATGAATTCGAAATTGTAAACCGTCGTAATATTCACAATTCGACGATTTGACGTTTCGACTTGTTTGGTGTATATATACAGGCGAATCGATATTATATCTCTCATTATTTTGTTAATCTGATATTTGTTTTCGCTATAAATCAACTTCGAGATTTTTGTATTCACAATTTCGATGTACCATTTTACAGACTATCATAAGATTGATCTATCTATATTGGAATGTTCGTCATTACTGAATTCGAAATTTCGGTCCTTCTGAATATTGATCGTTCGAATTTCCGATCCCCACCCTTCGTACGTACTGATTCTCCAATGTGGTCCTGGAGAACCTCAGCTGCCCTTCAGCAACGATCTGGCAAAGCGCAACATCAAGATTCTACCTTGTAAAGTTTTTTGCGATTGCAGGCAGTCGGTGGGAAAATGGGAAAAACGTGTCCAGTCCTGGAGAGCAAATTTGCGCGCTCAGCCTCGTAATTCAGTGCCCGCAGTCAACATTTATAAGCAGGCTAGCTTGAATTTCCATACACGTAGAACAGCCGGGTAAAAAAGAACGCAGTTTCTCGGATCGAGATGGAAAGTGCGAGGATACAGAGAGAGAGGAGACGAGGGATATAACTCGGAGTGGACCAGAGAGGAGACAAACGGAATTTTTGATGGGCGATCTCTGTTATTCACGAGTCCGACGATCTCATTGTATACAATGGTGTAAGTTTCTCCGTCAGTCCTACGCCCTTTTCCTCGATCTGTCTCTCTTGCTCTGCAATATGTGCACGAACGTCCAAGGTACCCAGTCATTGGGGGCGTATTTTGGATCCACGTTGGATGACGATGGTATTGAAGTTTGCATCGCTGGAACGCAACGAAAGTAGCTTGATCTTATTTTTGGCCAATTGGGGCTACGAAAACCACTCGAATCTTTTTCAGGGTCCTTTTGAGAAATCTGAAGCCCCAATTGGCTGGCTAAGATTTTGGGTGATGAAGAAAATGAGGAAATGAACATTTTTTAAACATTTTTCGTTGCATTCCAACGATGCAAACTTCTGCATGCGTTGCACGAATGAAAGCGTTGGTTCCTCCGGTAACTGTGCCCGCGACCAATTAACACGAAGGGTCGAACCGGCGCGTAGGCGATGCCTGAATGAGGATAGAAAAGGGTGCGTGTGTACATGTGGTGGACGCACGTAGTCAAAGCACCTGAATCTCTCGCCTCGTTCTAGCAGGGGCTTTAAATAATCGTTATCTTTCAGCGTGACTTTGAATTATGTATCAAGTCCTATTCCAGGTGTATACCAGAATGTTGGAGTAGCTCAAGAGCACGAGGTGCGTGCAGGGAGGATGGAAAAGACCAAGAGCGCATAGAGCAAGAACGAGAGACAGAGAGATAGGGCTAACTAGGTAATTGTAACGTTTCGCGATGATTTAACGATATGAGGATTTTCAATCCTCTGTCCTCAGTCCCGCGTCGTCATACATAAAAGTTCTCTCTCGCTTTCTCTCACTCAACGCTCGCTCTCTTTCGCCCACGAGTCGGGCGGTCATTCGTATCGGTGACTCCATCGTAAATCACGGGAGACTCACGGCGACCCATTATTTAAAAGCGAACGACCATTATTTCTCCCGGGGAAATTGCATGGAGAAACGCACACGTGGTGTGCTGGACACTCGTTCGAGTATCTCCGTAAGTTCGCCCAACGCTGGCTCGCTCTACCCCAACTGTGGAGATCGGAATACATTTGATGTAGACACGTGAAACTGTACCGGCCGGATAGTCCACTAAAAGAGACGAAAACCCGGCACTTTTGAGCGTAGAATATGAATTTTTGACTAAATGTAGATGGTTGCATACTGAAAGTAATCCCAATAAAATGTTGCCCCTCAACTCGCCCCAACCCTAAGAAACAGGGGTTGAAAACTTAAAAATCTCCGTATCTCGATAATTAATAGCCCGATCACAAAATGTTTCAAACGAAAGTTGTTCGGAATAATAAAATACACATAAAGTTCACTCGGACACTTCCAAACCCCGAATTTTCGAATCGTTTTTGTGCCGCTATTTTCAAAGATAGGGGGTTGGACGTTGGATAACTTTATACGAATTTTATTATTCCAAACAACTTTTGTTCGAAACCTTTTTTGATCGGGCTATTAATAATCGAGATACGGCGATTTTTAAGTTTTCAACCCCTATTTCTGAGGGTTGGGGCGAGTTGAGGGGGGAAATTTTCTTGGGGTTACTATCAGTATGCAACCATCTACCTTTAGTCAAAAATTCATATTGTACGCTAAAAAGTGCTGGATTTTCTCTTTCTCTTGTCTCTTTTACTGGACTAGGATTTGCGTATACCAAACAAGTATCTTAGGAGCAGGAAAGAAAAAAAACGTTTCTTTCCTCTGGACCATGAGGGATTAACCTGAAGAATGAGACAGAGGAAACTAGAAGAGAGAGGTGGAGAGGTATCATGGAGCTGAGCCTCGAGAGGAGTGAGAATCTTGTGGCAAAGGAAGCAAGGGCGAGGCAGAAAAGGAATAAGCTCAGCGTGGAATATTAACGAGAATCAAGCTCTTTTGCTGGTAGTTACAAGTACTGCAATATGAATGTGTACGTGCACCTGTGGAGGTACATACACATAGTATTTTCGTAACAGCGAGTAAACGTTCTTACTAATCGGCGGTAAGACGGAGCCGACCTTCCGGTTGCTTCGACGCATATAACTATGTAGGCAACACGACGGCGATCAACGATCGAGATAATCGTCGTTCGTGCACAACGTGCAATTATTACTCTGGTATCTCGTCTCGTTGCGTCATCATCATTATATTCGTGTGGTACGAAAATGGTAGCCGTGTTTGCGGCCGCGCATAACCCGAAAGTGCCTGCAGGAATTTTGGAACGCGCAGGACGAGAGGAATCAGCTGTTTGAATCAACTTAACGATAAACGGTACATCTGACGTGTCTTTATTTGGAACAGCGATGGATATTTTTTATGTCGGAGTTTACCTCGTTGAAACGCAACGAAAGTTCTTTTTTGTCATTTGTTCAGTTTCGTTACATTGGAATTTGTTTCTTTGCGGTGAGGTCGTAGATCCTCCGATGAGGAACGAACAACCTTTTAGTGAAACTTGTACTCGTAATTGGCGAAATTAAATTAGCAATCGAAGAGAAAGCTACATTCCAATGATGCAAACTTCAGCATTATATTTATTTTCTGCGCGACACAACATTTATGTGACGTTGAAGTTTGCATCGTTGGAATGCAGCGATTTTTTTTTAATTTTTCATTTATGTGTTTTGATCATTGGCTAAAGTTTTTTTTTTTCGAATTGATGTCACACATCTCTAATAAAAGGACGTTAAAACGTTCAAGTGATTTTTCACAGCATAAATCAGTCAAGGAATTAAGCGATTAGAAAGAATTGTTTTTTTTGCGTTCCAACGAAACATACTTCAACGTCATATATGTAACAGACTAAAATAAATTATGTTCGAAGCATATCTGCCAAATAAACTTTTTCTGGAGTGTCAACTTCTGAATAATCGTTTATTCAAGTGAAATAAATGTTTTAATAGAGTTTTATTCACCTGTGATTTTGATTTTGATAAGATCATTTAATGGTCAAGTGACGTTCAAGTTTGCACCGTTGGAAACCAACGAAAATGATTTATTATTATTTTCGCGAATTCTCTCTGGCAGATTAAAGATACGAAAATCACGCAAACATCTTTTAGGATTCTTATTGAGCGATCTGCCACATATCTGCAAAACACGATTTCGTATAATGATGAAAATCAGATGACGTTGAAGTTTGCATCGTTGGAATGCAACGAATGTGATTTTTTTTTCAATTTGCCAAATTTTCTTTGGCAGATTTGAGCTACGAAAGTCACGCAAACATTTTTTAGGATTCTTATTTAGCGATCTACAACAAATTTGCGATGGTTTTGGGGTAATAATGAAAATAAGAAATTGGAAAGAACCTTCGTTGGATTCCAACGATGCAAGCTCCAACCCCATAAAATCAGAAACAAAACGATTTTTCGTTCAATTCCAGCAAAGTAAGAAGCTTCATGATGATTATAATTTAAAAACAGCGAATAAAAAAGTCCACTTACCTTGAACGAAATTAATCTTCATCTAAGTCGAGGATTCATCAATATTCTTCAACATATGAAAATTCAAATATGCCGAGATTCAAATGAAAATTTGGGGCTGGGATGAAATTCCGAACTTTGAATGGTCAGAAGTTTTGGCCTTTCGTGTAGAATTCTTTCGGAGTTTTGATCTTCCGGGCTAAGTAGATAACATCAAAACTAATAGAGTTTAGCAAAATATACTTATTGGAGTATTACCCCAATTTTCTTGGAAAATAATGGTTTTCGACGAAACCTGTGTAGAACATAAAATATCAGTCTTTTAATAGACTACAACTTTCGTACAAGACATTTTTCTCCAAGATCAATATTTGTTCAAATAAAACAGAAAAACTTTTTTAAAAACCGCTTTTTTAGTTTTTGAAAATAAAATTTGCGGGTATTTTCACTATAACATTCGTGATCAGCGAGTCAAAATACATAAGTACACGAAGTTCTAAATTATTCGGAGGTGTGGGCATTTCGGAATTACACCCCTTCATTTGATTCACACGCCTCATTTCTCCCTTCGTAATAACGTGTCTCTCGGTGATAATTCGACTGTCTCTCGAATTATCGATGAATTAATCAAATCTGATTGTGCAATTCCCAATTATTTAATCGACGCGTTGTAAATCATTGGATATGGGGAGAAAGAGGAGATGCGTTTCGCGATATGTTATAGCCGAAACATCGAGATTCGGTGGCAATGTTAATGCTCGATTGATAGCCTATACAAACACGCAATCGATCCATACGCGTGTGTACGAATTGTTGTATGCGCTCCCGCGGCGATCCGGGGAAAATTCTCTCGCTGTCTATTCAAAAGCTGCGTGGTGTAACGCGCGTGACGAATGAAATCATGATTTCATCATCAGCAGCCACACGTTTCGCCGTATGCCCACAGGCAAAAGCGTTAATAGTTTCCAAATGATTTTATATCTTTTCCCTTAGCCCCTCCGTCTCTCTTACTCACTGCTCGCTTTGATGGAGAAAGGGGGGGGGGGGTGTGTTGGTGGTCGAAAGCGTATCAAACGAAACCTTTGTGACGCCAGATACGCTCGCATATCGAATTATAATTTCATCCGATTTTCCAACACCTTTTGTCAACGCTCCGCTCGCCCGTGTATACGCGCGTACTCTCCCTTACTGTTTGTAACAAGAACTGTCAACTTCGCATCACAGTTACATTCCCACCTGTACACCTATGCGTACACGCCGCGTATAAAATCATTCGTTTATCCAGCACCCCAAAGTCTTTGATTAAACTGTCGAGGCGCTATTGACAGTTTCGCGGTTTCATGCAATTGTCCAGTATTTCCAGCTCATTGCGCGTCCATGAGGAGCAAACGTGTGGTTCGCATCCAAACCACGAGCAGTTTGTGAGCACTCATTTTTCGGCTACCTTTCCATAATCAATCGGTGCGTTGGAACAAGTTCATTCTGGGGGTTTTGGATCGAAAGTAAGGGCAACCGTCGAATGTCAGAGTTGGGCTCTGTCAGTAGTAGTTACAACTAACGATCTTGATTCATGATATTGAAGTTTACGTCGTTGGAGTGCAACGAAAATAAACTTTTTTTGTTTGTTGGATTTTCTTTTGGCTGCAGAAAACAATCAAAAGTTTTTGTATATTCTTATTGAAGATTTAAGACCTCAATTTGCCAAAGAGGAGGGCTTTGCATAAACATAAAATAAAATAATGAAAAATGAACGAAAAATTCGTTGCATTGCACTGATGCAAACTTCAATACCATCTTGATTCGCCGTTACTGACGACATTGGCGAGCCACTTTTTACCTCGCATTCAAGCCGGAGGTTGCTGCTCGAAGGTACTGGAGTTTTGATGCCAGTGTATACGACGAAGATTAATTTGTTTATCTTCCAAATTCTTTATTATTGGCCAACATCTTCTGCAAGTTTAGATTATAGATCCCTGATAAGCATCCGGAAAAATATTCCGGTGGTTATCGTGATATCAATGTTCCAGTGAATTCAACAAAAATTCTTGGTTTTTGGCAATTTCTTCATTTTTATTGTTATGCAACATTTATTTTCCCCTGTTTAGGGTGCAAAGCTCCATAAGTATCATATAAATACGTTCTACTCGGTTTCCGTAGCCTGCTAAATGTGCCAACAAACGTGGGCAATTCACGAAAAAATTCCTCGCATTCCAACGATGCAAATTTCAAGATCGCCCAACCTTTTGTCCCGCGTGATCAGTCGCAAGGGTTCAATCTTGTGAAAATTTATAGCGCGGAGTAAAAAGTAAAACTTGTTTTTTTTTCACACTTTTTGTGCTGAATCAACCTTCTGTTACATACAATTATTCGTTACCAAGACGGGTCATGAAGAGCAAGTTACAAAATAAAATTTAAGTTTGCATCATTGGAGTGCAATGAAACTTAATTGTTTTAGAATTGTTGAAATTTCCTTCAGCAAATTTCAGCTCTGCAGATTCCCCACCAATTTTGTAAGATGCTTAGTTTGAGATCGACACTTTGAATAGCCATCAAAATATTCAGTATAACAATAAAAATATGGAAATAAAAATATACAAAAAAATCTTTCCTGGTAATTCTTTTGATGAGTGACTCTTCCGAAAAATGAGTAAGATGTTTATTCTGAGATTCACAATTGGTATTGCCATCAAAATATTTAGTACAACAATCAAAATGTGGAAATAAAAATATAGAAAAAATCTTTCTTGGTTGGTTTAGATGAGTGACTCTTGCGAAAAATGAGCCTAAATTTTGTTTTGCTATTTTCTCATTTATCCGGCTATAAATAATGATATTTAGTCGGGGGAAGCTGAAATTCACCCCCCCCCCCCAAAGTTATGGGGTTTTGAAGTTCGCGAAAACACGTGATAAAATCGGGCATTTTTGAAAATTTCGACGCCTATATTGGGGGTGGAGGGTGGGGGGATTTATAAAAGAAGCATTCCTCAATACAAACAAACCCAACCCTTTGGGTTTGTTTAGGTTTGTTTGTATTGAGGAAGAGTTGTTTTATAAATCCCCTCACATTTGGGTTTTAATACAGGAGTTTTTTCGAAAAATTCGAAATTATTTTGAACGACTTTTTGTTCGTAAAACATTTGGCCATGAAAAATGTCAGCTTCGGTATATCATCATTTATAACCCAATAAATGAGAAACAGCAAAAAAAGTTAGGCTCATTTTTCAGAAAAAGTCACTGATCAAAAGAATTACCGCTTTCTCATATTTTCGAAGAAGCAAAGAAAAATGTACACTTGTTAATTATAATGCACAAGTATGGCGCGAAACAACGTCCCAGAAGTGCCTCGTGCTGACTCAGTTTAGTTGATCGGCTCGAGTATCCAAAAAAGTTACCACTAGAAACGTAACGTCATAGTACATCGATCTAAGCGTTGCTGCAGCTCATCCGTATCCGACCCAAAGACACGTAGCTGTCGCGACTCCATTATTTCTCCGCACAGTTCGATTTTTTACATCTTCATCTCGTAAACCATCTTGTTGAAGTTCACATCGTTGGCATATAACGAAAAATCCCTTTATTAAATTTCTTTATTCTTATAATCATCTAAAATCGTGTTTTGCCGATTTAAGTTCCACATCCCTGATAAACGGATCCTCAAAAAACGTTTCCGTGGTTTCATAGCCTAACAGTGCCTCAAAAGAGCAGTATGAAAAAAATATATATATTCGTCGCATTCCAACGATGCAAACTTCAGCACCATCGAGAACCTCGTCAATTTGCCTACATGTTTTCATCACAGCGCATAAATAACCCCCCCTAACAAGCGTCGATGGTAAAAGAAAATGCTCAGACAAAATAACCAAAGGAGGCACCCAACACAACGGAAGAAAAACGTAAGTGAATTATTCCCGAGTATTTTCAATCCGCAATATCCTACGTACAATGTACTCGCGCATCGCGCGAGCACGCGGTCAATTTCGCCGTGTAGCTTGACGCCCGCTTCTTTTCCCCACGACGAAACGATCTTCCTCGGTACCTACATCCTTCCTTCGAGGTAAGTCAATCGTTGCGGTATTGAAGTCTCGAACGGAAGTGGAGAAATCTTTGTCGTCGTCGTCGCTGGAGAACTACGAGGAGACGAAGAAGAAGAAGACGAAGAAGAAAGTTAAACTCACTGAGAAGAATCGAGGAGCTGTGCGATCAGGTTGAGTTAACGATCGTTCCGCGAAAGAGGGATACTTTCAAGTGACTGCTGCTGGATCTACTATGTAGTTGCAACTCTCTTGCACTGCATGTTAAAGCACTAACTCGTATCTCGTTTCTCGTTCTTTGCAAAAGGCGCCATATATATATATATATATATATATATATATATATATATATATATATATATATCGGTTGTACGAACCAAGCCTCGCGAGTTAAACGTGTCGCATAGTTCTCGCGCTCGGAGCGCTTCATCGTGAGAGAAAACTCAGCAGCGAACCTTCGTATGTGGTGGTTGATGCTTTTCGTTTCGTTGAATTCTCCTCGCTACTGGTGGTTTCGATTCTGATCTACCGCGCGCGAGCGTTTAGGTCGTTAACATCACTCACTATGAGTGAGAGAGAAGGAGAGAGAGTTAAGTGAGCGAGTGAGAGAGAGAGAGAGAGAGAGAGAGAGAGAGGGAGGGAGGGAGAGAAAGAGGAAAGAGCAATGCTGCATACTGAAAAACATTTACCAGTACAGAGCTAGGGTACTGCAAGAACGAAAGAGATAGAGTAATGGATAGAGAGGGGGGAGAACATTCTGAGCAGCACACACTTGCACTAACAGTGTACGACGACCGATGCTCAGTTAATAGTCTGTACCGACGTGGCGGCATGCGAGAACTAAACAAAAAAAAACACAATGTAGTTAGCAAAGCCTCCTGCTACATAAATGTGTGTGTGTATTAAAGGGCGAGGGGGAGGGCTAGAGTGAGACAGAGGTAAAGTGAGAAGGGAGCACGTTCGTGTTTATACGTAAATGCGAATACTGGGACCTTTATGCCTGCGCTATAAAACGCGCGTAAATGTAATAAAAACGAGTACGAAGGTGAATCACGATATTAGAATCGCGAGTGAGCTTCCTGCCGCACGGAGGGTTAACAATTCGCAGCCGCACACGGGAAACGGATATCACTTATGTATTTTCGCCTCAAACGTATCTCGTTACGTTTAACATTCTGCACGGGGGATTTATGTACTACGGAGCCTCGTAAACTATCCATTGAGCGGGATATTTTACCGGCGTGTCGTGCGTTACCGACATTTAAAAAAAACCCCGTATGCGCGAATTCCGTGAACGCGAGCCCGTGAACCAATTTATTGGTGTCTGCGGATGAAATTGGTAATATCATGTACTGTGTTTGTGTGGGGGAAAAAGTATGGTCGAAATGAGCAAAAGATGTTGACGACTTGACACGAAACTTGACATGTATTCGTTTTTTTCCCCCGTACCAGGAGATTGAAGGTGGCATCGTTAGGATGCTGTGAAGATTTTTTTTTCTCAATTGCTCCAGTTTCGGTTTGTAGACTTTAGCTACCAGAATTCACCAATTATTTTCTAAGATGACAATTTGGAGATCTACAATCGAATTCTGCAGAAAAGTATTTCGTATAATAGTAAAAATAAAGATGTAAAGAAGAATTTTCTAAATTTTGATAAAAACAAAAAAATGTTTATAAAAAATATATTTATATACAATTTAAATATTTGATGGAAAAAAATACAAGTATGGAGATTCATTCATAAAAAATATAAAGATGAAAATATTTATTGATATAAAAATGTAAAAAATAATTTCTTGAAGTTTGACTTTTCCATATTTCTAGATTTCGTCATATAGAAAAAGGCGGCATCTACGAAAAAAAATCGAAAATGCGTTTTTGGTACCGTCGTAGTACAGCATATCCCATCGTTCTGTAAAGTGAAACGCATTTTCGATTTTTTTGTACATGCCACCTTTTTCTATATGACGGCGGATGACACAAGACCTGGAGGGAATTTTTTTCGATGTAATATTCAATAAAACAGTATGTATTCACAGGCCGAGGACTTATTTTCTCACACAGAAGCTTCAGCTCACACTTGAAGCAATAGCGCACATCGAAGAACGAATGAGAAACACAAAATCTCCGGTGGGCTCTCGTCTCCGAGTATTTGTGTGCGCGCGTACGTGCTCCTGTACGTGCGACGATCAGGTAGGACATCGCGCGGTTATAGGAAAGGGCAGCCTCATTATTTTCTAATGCACTTGTTAATTGACCAATCAGTGAAGCACTCCCACGCGCGGGGCACACTCAGGAGAATTAACCTGTGCCTGCGCCTCGTCTCTCTCTCTCTCTCTCTCTCTCTCTCTCTCTCTCTCTCTCTCTCTCTCTCTCGCTCTCTCGCTCACTCTCCCTGCGTTAATCATCGCCGGAACAATTTAATGATCGGCCCCGGGATTATTATTCGCCCCCGACGTTTTTATGTTCCATGGTCCGCCGCAGACTGTACGCGGGAAGGTCCGACGACGAGATAGAGAGCGAACGAGACACAGAGTGTGTGCGAGAGAGAGAGAGAGAGAGAGAGAGAGAGAGAGAGAGAAAGGGAAAAATTGACAAGAGGGAGTTCACGATTACGTCGTTGGTTGAATATATATATATATATATATATGTAGTTCACGATGCACCAATATCTCGTATAACATGCATCGTCGAAGCTCACGGACGCAATTCCCTCGATTTTCATCCTATTCTTTTCTCTCTCTCGTCCTCTTCAGTAAGCTCGCGGTCGCATTTATTTCTCGTTCTTCCTTTTTTTTAACCCTCGCGCGCTTTCTTGCTTCTCGAGCAGACACGGGTTCTGTTCGTGTGTGGGTAAGTGCATACCGCTGTGCTATGTGGTGCACTAGGGGACGCATCTCCCCTCTTTCTCTCCCTCTCCTTCTGGGCTGCTCCAAGTTAATTCTTCGCTCTCTTTCTATTATTCTTCTTCTTCTTTCGTTTCCTCCGGCTTTTCTAGCCATGTATATCGCCTGTGCGATGATGCTATGTGCACGAGGCACATTACAGGTGCATAATGCGTCCCTGGGCATCGCCCATCCAGTAACTTTGCCATTCTTCCCGTTCGTCTTGTGCGAGCACCTATTTCACTTCAATGGACATGCATTCCCCTCGCATTTGCCGGCACTTGTCTATCTCGTTCTCTCTTCATCTCTCCCTCAGTCGCCACCTTTTATATTACGTCGGTGTAGCATGCTGCACGAAATAGAACGCGAGGGGAATTGGGCAAGGACACAGACGGAGAATGACATAACCGCATCATATACCAACACAGAGAGCAAAGGGAAGCGAGAGTTCCCATCGTAAACTACCGATTTAACGGCCTCTTATCCGCGCATCATTTCATCCCAATGTACCGATAGGTAGGCGTGTATACACCGCGAAGATCCTTCACGAGGATTTTCCAATGCCTTCCGGGCGCCCTCAACTTCCGGTCGAACCAACCCGGATAAAACGTGGACTCTTCTCGATTACAGGTCTTTTCTTGCTCCATTTCAAGCATCCTTCGATGACTCTCTCTCGTATTGGGGAAGTCGCGACAAGACGAATACGCGGGGTAAGATGAATCATACGCCGAGCTACTAATAGTCCAGTAAATGAGCCGAAAAGCCATCACTTTTTAGCGTAGAATATGAATTTTTGACTGAAGGTAGATGGTTGCATACTGAAAGTAAGCCTGATAAAATGTTGCCCCTCAACTTGCCCTAACCCTAAGAAATAGGGGTTGAAAACATAAAAATCGCCGTGTCTCGATAATTAATAGCCCGATCAAAAAATGTTTCAAACAAAAGATGTTTGGAATAATAAAATAAGTATAAAGTTATTTGACGTCCAATCCTCTATCTTTGAAAATAGCGGCACAAAAACGCCAGAGCACCACTGACCCAGACACCCCGAATTTTCTAATCGTTTTTGTGCCGCTATTTTCGAAGATGAGGGGTTGGACGTCACATAACTTTATACGTATTTTATTATTCCAAACAACTTTTGTTTGAAACGTTTTTTGATCAGGCTATCGATTATCGAGATACGGCAATTTTAAAGTTTTCAACCCCTATTTCTTAGGGTTGGCGCGAGTTATTTACGGGGTTACTTACAGCGTGCAACCATCTACCGTCAGTCAAAAAATCATATTCTACGCGAAAAAGTGCTAGGTTTTCGTCTCTTTTACTGGAATATAACATTGTGTGCGAGCACAGTGCTCCCGTTTGAGTTTGGAGGGGTGGTGGGAAGGTGAATGAGTGTGCAAGTATCAACTGTGGTGGAAGCACACGTCTCGAGTGAGAAAACATTATCAATTTTTTATCAAAACAATGTAATTTTTGGTAAAGTTTACCATCGTTTCAGTTAATTTGAGTTGCTGATATTGATGATTATGATTAGATTAGAATATGATTAGAGACAGGTAGGAAACACAATGAAAGTACTTATTAATAATATAATAAGAACGGTTCTCCAGACATTTTCAACGTTATCGCGTGATCTTTTGTTAATTCTTCAACCGTTTACAAGCTATCGCAAATCCGCAATATTTTACAACGTACCACTATCTACGTTAGAAAATGTGAAATGAAACTAGTGGAGCCTTTGGTTCCTCTTCAACTGGTCTTTCTACCAAGGGAAGAAAAAGAACTCACAAATGATTAAAATGATATGGAAGCGATATTGTTCGGACTGAATACTACAGAACTTAGACGATGGGCTTATCAAATTGCTGGTATTGAGAATAAAACCACTTTTATATACAAAAGATGCCAATAATTCATGTCCCATCATTCTCCCAGCGCTGTTTCATCTTGCCCCGCATACGGGGTAACATGAGAAAAAATAAAAGTTCAATTCAAAATATGTATTGTACGGTAACAATCAGAGACTATATCTTTGCTTCCAAAATTGAAAAATCAACGATGTTGATTAGTTTAAAAGAATCATTAAAGTTAACTGACTCATATATGTATTGTTTTATTTGAACATTACCTTAGCGTTATCATCTTACCTACTTCCCCTATAACTATCGTACAAAAGGATTGATCTGATTTTTCCCCTTTTCAACTTGCTTCTTCCAGCTTACTTTTTGTTTACCGTGTTCGTCATACCCCAGCAAGGGACTCGTAAATGTTGCCGTTAAAATTGGAATGATGGCCTCGTTTCGCGGAATTTGTTGAGCGTAAAGAAGATTTGCGAGGACGGAAGAGGAATCCGAAGAGCGCAAAAAAATAAAGAAAAGAACGAAGTGAAGGTGAGCGGAGAGATCGATATATCGAGAAGTAAAATGAAAAAAAAGAGAGGAGACAGTGCCATCGTTACTCACGGACGATTAGAGACTTCCGGAGGCGTGGTCGTCCAGGTGCCTAGGTATATATATATATATATATGCTTTTTTCTATTCTCTCCTCGTCTCGGTCGGCAACAATTCCAGCGAGAGCTCATGCCGACTCCGTTTAGATCGCACGCTACGATCATCGAGCCCAATCGAGTCGTTGAAGGGCTTAGCCGAAGAGGTGGGCAGAGAGTCGTACCCGACTCGGGGCCTGGTCGGTATGTATAACACGAGGGTATGACCGTGCGCGAATGTCCGCCCGCGTCTTCAACGAGCTCCGTCTAAACGGTCACCAAGAGACACAGACAGCGGATGGAATAATGACTCCCCCCTTCCTCCTCCGCTGTCTCTTTCCTCTCCGCCGGATGACGCGAAGTGCATATTTAATGCTCCAGACGCGAATCCGCGACCTCTCGCGGCACGTCCACAGATCGCGGGCTCTTAACTGTCAGGCTAGACTGTCCGCTGATGCAGGAGCAACTAGACGAATGAAATTTATTGCAACCATGAAGATTACTCGTGCCAAGTGATCTTCAAATCTACGGGACATATAGCCGCGTGAAATGACAATCACGTGAGATTGAAATTTGCATCGTTGGAATTCAATGAAAATTTGACTTGCTTTTTTCGAATAACATTCTATCCTAGCTTGATTACCTCATTCACGCCCCCATCGAGTATTTTTCCTTTTACTTTTTGCAGGCAATATTTCGAAGCTGTTTCCTCCTAGATAACCGATGCGAAATGAAAATAAAAATCCGTACCCGAATTTTCCTATAAATAAAGTCTGATAAATGTTTCCCTAGAAGTAAATGAAAATATAGTTCCTTCAAACGCAAATACCTCAAGTATACTGCATTGAGTCGATTCAATCATTCATTCAACTATAGAAACACGTCAAGCTCGAACGAAACGTCTTTTCTGCAGAGCAAGCTCCCCAAATAGGGTTTTACAATCGGCACAGTAATGGCCCACGACTGGTTGCCAGAGAACAAACGATGGCGCGGTAATGGCTATATAAACGGGCCAGATCCGCACCATGCATGGTTGGTAATGGTAAACCATGAATGGCTGCTAAGACTGGGCCAACTATCATACGCCCATATTGGCCCAGCAACGGCTGCCGGATCTTCTGCCGGAAATGAAAAACAAAAAATTGACAAATTATGAATATAAAAATTCTAGTAGTATCTTTTTTGTTTTCTTCTGCTTTACTTATGTCCATGTACATAGAATAATTTCATTAAAAACGCTTTCTGCATTGTTCAAGTTTTTACCTTTCATCGGGATCGAACCTGCGCCTTTCGTTCTAGTGTCGAGCGCTCTACCCACTTAGCCATTCTAACACTTACAGAATCCATCGTTTGTTCGTTTCTTACTTTGATGCCGATAATTTTATTCGTGACATTAAAGTTTACCGACAATTTTTTTGGTCCGCTTAGGCTGTAAAAATAACTCGCTCGTTTTGGGTGAAGTTCCGAAAAGCATACTCCTCTGATCGAGCTGAAATTTTGCACCGAACTTCCTCTCATTATCCTAAGAGAAACCGGTAACGGATTTTTGACGACTAGCAATAGTTTTCCATATATCGCATTGTAAAGTTTATTATTTGACGCCATACGAGTATATCTATATATCCGATAGATACCCCCCACTCCTCCGGCCGCGCTGCTTTCTGGCAAACAGTGCTCGCCCGTATGTGCATATCACTTGCCATGTGGGATGGCTTTGTTTGGGTTTATTTAATATAGTAGAAGCGCAGTACAATAAATAATTTTCAATATACAATATATCGAAAACTATTGCTAGTCGCCAATATCCTTTTAAAGGTTCTCTTAAAATATTGAAAAGAAGGTCGGTGCAAAATTTCAGCCTCATCAGTGGGATATGCTTTTCGAAACCTTATCCCTTGTTTTTACGTGTTAGAGTTTAACGACCTGCATTTGCAAATCGCCCAAAAACAAACCATCAATGGCTGGAATAGATCTGGCAAGCCGTTCATCCGCCTACGATACCCCAATGCTGATCGCCATATTATCGGTGCGATGGTATTGGCCCACCAATGGCTGGCATAGATCTGGCAAGCCGTTCATCCGCCTACGATACCCCAATGCTGATCGCCATATTATCGGTGCGATAGTATTGGCCCACGAATGGCTGACATAGATCTGGCAAGCCGTTCATCCGCCTACAGTACCCCAATGCTGGTGGACGAATTATTGGCCGATTATCAGCAAACCGTTTAATGGCTGAATGCTGGCATTTTTGTTACGACAGGCGACCCTATATGGGTCCCCTTTTTGGAAAAGTATTCTCATTTTTTCGTCCCGGTCTGTAACCCTCTGTTTCCAAAATTACGAAATATTTCGACATTGTACCAATTATTGTATCGTAAAACTTTCGTTGTACCCCCGTTCAAGTCTCGGATAATATCAGTATTGCACCATTAGGGGCACTCTGAAAGAGTAGAGTAGTTGGGGAAAAAAATCGCCCAACTGCCTGTCCGACTGTAGTACACCTTCCCAGGTCGTTCTCTTTCCTGTGGTCTCGCATGAGCCTTAAGTGGTTTACCGTTCGCTCGAACGTGTGTTCTTTTTTTTCTCGAATGACGACTCGTGGTAACGCGATTTCGTTCGAGCGAATAACCAATCGATTTACCCGAACGTATTAAGGAGGGTAAAAGGAGGTGTACATATATATATATATATCTGTAAAGTGCGTACGATTCACCGCAATACAAACGACCTCTTAATATCCCTTGGCCGAGAGATCAAATCGATTCACTTTGAAAATAATTCTCGATCGTTCGAGCAATAATTGAACATAACAGGAACGTGTTTTGCAACACCCCCCGATAATTTATTTAAAGTCCTCTAGTGGTAAATAAGAGGAAAGAAGAATTCGCAGCGGATATTTGATACCCGAAGAAAAAATATTCGATGGGGTGCGCGCAACGGCAAAAAAATGAATTTAACCGCCGACGAGCGAGCGAGCTTCGCGAATAAAAGAAAGACTGGGAGCCGGAACGTTGTTCGGTCCAACAATACAGACTCGTCGAGTTTTGTCGGATCAGCAGACCCGTAGAATTCACGTAACGCAGCATCCACTCGAGTTCCCGTGTGTCGCGACGGAGAGGACAAAAATCGAGTCGAATCCGCGCATCCCCGACATTTCCAGCTAAGCTCGCTTTATTAATCCCGAATACGCGAAGAGATATGACTTTTATTCTTCCCTTTTTTTTATAAATACGCAATATTCACCATGAAATCCGGAGACGAAATATAGCAGGATCTTTTTTATGGGGCGATTTTTACTAGCGTTACTGCGGGGGCGGTGCCTTTCTTTAATACTAGATACGTGCGATGTTAATAAACTGCGAAATCAGTACGACACGGTATTCGCCCATGTGCGTTTGAACAGACGAGGTGGCGTCTCGACGCAAATTCAATAAAGTTTTCGCTCGGATGAACATCCACTGAGCGTAATTTTTATTTATTTTCTAGGAAAACCAGTCGATCGTTTTTATTTATTGGAATTTTTATTGGAGACCGACAATCCAAATATTGCGAAGAAATATTTTTGATAATAATAGAAATAACCAATGACGGAAACGGAGTGTACGTCAGCGCACAATTGCGCAGTCACCCAGTCATATATTGGCGCAGAACAAGGGTGTCCGAAAAAAAATATTGCTCTGCAACCTAATGCAATGGTCGTGAGGATTGCATCGTTGGAATGCAACGAAAAAAAAATTTCATTGGCCAATTGTTTTGGCATATTCAGGCTACAAAAATCATTGGAACATTTTTTAATATTCGTGTCAGGAATCCATAACCCAAAGCACCAAAAAGGATTTAGGTAGTAAAAATAATAAAGAGATGAAAAGATAACGAAGTATTACCGTTGTATTCCAAAGATGCAAACTTCACCACCATCCAATTCAGCGCTCACGGACCTGCAACCAAATTTGTCGTTCCCACCAAAAAAAATATCGTATTGATCCCACAATTCTTCACGTTGAAAAAAAATCATTCGCATTAACGAAAAATCTTATCTTGACCAAAAGTTTTACTGCAGGTCCGGGACGGCGGGTTCAGTCATCGAAACAATTTTTACGATGCTGAATTTTGCATTGTTGGAACGCAACGAAAATTCGTTTTTATTTTTGTATTTATTCATTTCCATTATTATTCAGAATCTTGTCTTACATATTTAGACTGGAGATCTCTAATAAGTATCGCGAAAAAGTTTCAGTGATTTTGGACGGCTGAATATGCCAAAAAAATTGGGCTACGATGCACACTTCAATATCATAAATTTTTCCTCCCTGTGCATCCCTTCCGGGCTCGAGTATCATTCATTTATCGCAACCTCAATCACTAGGGCATTATATTTCGCCACTTATGAAAATATCGATTTTTTTTAAATGCCGATCCAGAGGTTTGATGGTATTCCATACGTTTCGCAGACTCCGAGGTGAGCCTTCGGGTTATATTTTGGTCTCGTGTTTGGTGAGGTCTCGCTCCTCGTGTTGGGCGGATAAACCCCTCTCTCTCTTTCTCTCTCTCCCTCTCCCGAGTATACCCCTCAGGGATCTGATTTCAGCGACGACTACAAAAAACAAGCGACTGAGTTAATTCCGTACCGGATTCCCTCGCGAGAAAACGAGCATATGCGTACACGGTGTGTACCACGAGAGAAGCCGTGTAACGCTCCACCGTCTCAGCCACGCTGAAACGGAAATCGTTCTACGATACACACCGCCATACGAAGAGCTTGACTTTTTTTAAATTATTTTTTTCTTTACTTTCATTTTTTGTCTTGCCTTTCGAGACTCGTGAATCGATTTCGGTGCAACACCTACACAGTGGTAGGCCCTCGGGTCTTTGGGTGAACTGCGTCTCGAGTCGAATGAACAACCCTCTTTGGAGGCGATATAATCGTAGTCGCGTGTTTCGGCTGCGCGTGTCTCGAACTACCTGAAATTTCATACAACGCCGAGACGATGACAGACCGGGTATCGTTCCCCCCTCACCCGTTCTCTTCCTCGTTATTCGCTTATAAGCTGAAACATTGAGATACCGAATTGGAAAACAATCTGCAATTAATCCGACCGAGTTAGAGCTTGTTTGCACAGGAAAAATTGTTTCCTTAAGGCGTTAGGCCACAGTAACGGGTATAAAATCATGTGCGAATTTAACGATTTTGTTTCTATGAAAAAGTGATTCTCTCATAAAATTAATTACACATCTATTTAGTAGTATGAATATCAGGCTATTAGAAAATTTTTTTTTTTTCGATGTACAAAATGGCCGACTACTAATATTTTCTTTTGTTATCTTTTATTTAGGCGCTCCGCGGCGTGACGTTTAGCATCCACAATTTTTGACCGAGAACAAAAAACAAAAATTCCCGTTAATCTACATTAGAATACCTACAGAAGTACGTACGGAATTTAAAGAATATTGTTTTATTCAAAAGTTGTAGGTATTTGAATTTAAGACATTAATTTTCAGTGAAAAATTTCGTTAAAACTGCTCATAAAATGAAAAGTTTTCGATTAATCAGAAATACCGTGCGTACATCTCTGCGAAATGCAATTAGGAACATAACTTTTAAATTTGAAGTAAATCGAGTGCAAATTGTTGAAGTTATTTGTCACGCCAATTGGAAAAAAGCTGTTTCGAGGAGTTTCGAGTAGTCGGCCATTTTGCACATCGAAAAAAATTCTAACAGCTCGATGTTCATGCTAAATAAATGTGTATTTAATTTTGTAAGTGAATCGCTTTTTCATACGAAAAAAATGTTAAATTCGCACATGATTTTATACCTGTTACTGTAGCATAAGGCCTTGAGGTAATCCTATCGCTTCACACTAGTTATTCCACTGATCATACTTGAGACTTGTACAATTCATATTTTTAACATATGCAAAAAAAATAATTTGTAATAACTAAAATTATTCATGTGTAAACTGTTTAACGAATGTTCACATTTAATGAGAAAAATGATAAAATAGTTATTCTAACGATTCGCACACTATTTCTAGGTTTGATATTTGGCAACATTGGTTGTTTCTCCGTCTCTTTTTACTCAACCAGGCGAGTTTAACCTCCGTGCTTTTCAACGTCGATCTGTCAAAACAATGTCAGGTGCGGGAAATATAAAGCATTGTATTCGGGCCACGACTGGTAAAAAGCGTGGAAAATTTGTGTCGGCGAAATATGTCTGTTAAAAATGAAATATGTGTGGAAATTCGAATGAGTGAGATGACGTTAGGACTACAGTCAGCTGGTGTCTCGCTGTCACGTCTCTGTATCGTAGCAAGTGATAATAAAACCAATACCGGAAGTTCAAATTAAACTTGATATTACATAAAAATTAGGTAAATAAGCCTAATTTTTTCTAAGAGCATTGGATTACTACAAGTGTTGAGTATGTAAATCTGATTGTTTTTAAGAATCTGACGGATTCTCACTATTATATACACTGTTGTAGCGACCAGAAATTCGGTTTTTGTCAATTACTAGTCCACGTCCATTCACTGTTCGGTTGACCATGTATATGGGCATACGTGGTGTGAAAAGAAGCAATCTTCTAGAATACGAAAATGGATTGAGCTTTCAAGCGGAGAGGTTTGCCCACGTCTCGAGCAGACAGTACTTTGCCGACTAGGAGTTTCATTGCTTTTTATCTGCGTATCGAGTTTTCTTGGGTTCTCCCTGAAGTCATTTTTCAAGCTTGCAATTGCAGAATCCCAAGCCATATCGATCAAAGTTTCAACGAATCAATCAAATTCCGGTAATATCAAGCTTTTTGGTTCGAAGAAACTGTATTTTTGTTGACTTTGACCGGAATATTTGAATAAAGAGTTATTTATTTTTTAATTGATTTTGTATTAATTTTTCAATTTATTTTCTAATCAATAATTTATTTATTCAGTAACACTCTACTTTTGGTAGAGTGTTCGTGTCCAATAAATGTTTTGGTACGTGCTTTGTCATTAATCTTCCAAATCCTTAACTTACAAAACTTACAATACTTTCAAATGCCTTGTAGCCGTAAACAAAGAACTGTGCATTACATTTTGAAGAAAGCTTCGCATTCCAACAAACGAGTTACTGATTTGAATTTAGAGTTGTCAATCCAGATCCGCCATTTTATAGCGCCAAGATTGTGCATTTTATGTACAAACACCAGAAGCGAAAAAAACGTTGACAAACAAATAAGTTTATCAGACTCGAATAAAATTATACTAGCGAGAAAAACTATTGAAGAATATTGTATCCAAATTTGGACAAAATCGGACATGCCGTTTTCGAGATACATCTGGCACCGACTTTGAAAACTATGTTTCGAGATAATCGCGTTTGAATCGCTTCCAGTCAGCGAATTTATTTTAAAGAATTCCTAAACATACCTCAATATACATATTTTCCAATTAAAAAAACACCCGGATCCAATCGAAACATTAGTTTTTGAGATGAAAATTCCCGAAGTTTACCTGTTTTTCTCGCCGTTTACTCAGGTACCTCCCCTTAACGTAAGTAGCTTTTAGCTGTGACATAGATCGTCAATAATCAAACTTGACCTTAGGGAGGTTTTTGTTAAGAAAGCAGAGCTCATTGAGGTTATTTGCTGACAAGTGATTGCGCAAATCATTTTAAATAAGACCCGCAGCAGAAAAAAAGTCGCTCTGTAGCAACCGAGGTCAATTGATAGGCTAGATATCTTTCACCGATCTTGCCGCGCGAAAACCATCGCAACAAACAGCGCGATGTTTAAATGGGCGATGCCGATATATCGGTGTCGTATCGGTATCGTTACATCCCTAATATTCCAACGAACCCTCTGCCCCGGTTGATGGCACAGAGTCTAATTAAACTTGAAATAAAAACGACTGCGGAGTCACCGAATTCGAATGTTTTCTTCATGTCAATTGTGTTCGCCGTAAAGTGCTATTTCAGCTCAAGTCCAGGTGCATTTTTCCGTCCCACATCGATTTCCCAAAGTCTCCGTAATGTTGCGAGCGGAGCGTCGTAAGCTGTTGCATAATACAGAGGAAGCCAGAGGCATACGTTGAAAAGGTGTACGGAGGTAGATGAGGCGTGTGTTGTGTACACATGTGCAAACACACATATACGGGGCCAATAATAGAGGCACCTTACACGCTTATCCATCCGTCCAATCTTTTCAACGTTGAATGAGCAGAGGCTGGGAAGAAGTGAAAGGGAAGATGAGCCAGGCTTAAGAAAATCGCGGTCGTATAGCGGGGAGTGAAAAAAAAACGAATGAAGCAAGCCCGCAAGGTCCGTCCGTGGGAGATACACATTGCGGGTAAATATTTGGACATCCGTGACCGCGGAAGTGGGCTCCCAAGAGGAATAGGGCGCGCGAGAGGGAGAGAGAGAAAGAGCCGAAGAGAGGCCAAGGAGCGAGCTAGATGGTCCGAAATGGGAGCAGAGGAGCTGTGGATGGGCGAAAAAGAATCACGAGCATGTTGCGGAGGCCTCGCCAGGTCACTCTCCATCTTCGTTGCACAAAGGGCAAAGACGTCGAAGGATCCCGGTTTGGGCCAAGGGACCATTGTCCGTGGGCTTACCGGACCGCGATAACGGAGTTACCGCGCGATCGCGGTACAAACCTCGCTGCTACACTATTGTGTGCACACTTCACGAACTCCATCAATTTATAGAACCCCCTATGTGGGTGCACGTCAAGAGGCCTCTATTACGAGCGCCCATACACGCTTACATTGTCCAAGTGTTGTACGGATGTCCATACGAATCCTTGTTGAGGGAATTCGGCTCGGCTCGGTGCCATTTTGGTCCTTTCTTATACTTCTCCAAGCTTTGTTGTACCGTGTTACGCTTTATGACCGTGGACCATCAGCTGAGGAAAACAGAAACGCGTTACACTGTGCAAAGCCCTCGATACAAATTTATTCGTCTATGGGGGCGATAGCGCCGGAGATATTTTTTTCTCTCTTTGCTGGCCGATTCCTCGGAGCGAGGAATTTTTTCGTCCTGTTGTCAGGTCGAAGGAGGATCGTGCGCGGACCACCATCGTCGTGAGTCAGATCGGACAAGCAAACGCACACGCGGGGCTAATCGCCCGTGCACGATTCGTTTGTGTGCATTGCGGCCCACGATGTTGTTTTTTTTCGTCCTTCGCCGTCTTCTTCTTTACCTTCTCTCTTTCGTTCCAACCTGTCGTCCTGAATCCACATTCACGCTTCGTTTCCCACGTCCCGCGACAAGTGACAAGCTTCACCGGTGAGTGAGGCTTTTTCGAAATTTCCACCGTGCGTGTACCTACGTGATTTGTTTTTTTTTTTTACGGTCGCCGCAATCGAAAGCGGATACGCTTTCGCCATGACACTCCGCGTGACGAGCAGAGACACCAGCAGTCTTTTTGTGTTTCGCTCAGAGCTCATTAGCTGCGTTCATCCCTCGGAGAATGAGGGGGAGGTTTTTGGGCAGCCAGGGGATGAGGGTAGAGGCGCAACGCGTACAATGGGAATTGGTTTTGAAAAAGGGGCCTCGGGAGAAGGATGACGAGGGATACCTGTGCGGAAATTGAGTTTGGAGATTCGTAGGATCCATATTAGTTTTCCCTCACTTTATTGAGGTTCTGCTTGAAAACCCCACGTGAACGCTTGAAGGGCGCTTGCACCTTTTCACTGATGGGCCTCGAGGGCTCCATTAGTTAGACCTGTTACTGCATTATTTAAGGAAATTTGTTGACGTTTGAAAAATCGTTGCATTGCAAGAAATTAGTGGTCTAGTATAATAAGGATCCAAACGTACGGTATCGTAGCAGCGTTGGCAACCTGAAGCGAGGCACCTATTGTAGCAGGGGCGTAGAATTATCGTAAATGGGCTAAAATTATCGTACTTATCAGGATATTGTCTATAATAAATAAATAAATCATATTACACGTAATATTGATATGTATGCAAACACTTTACTGTTTATCTCTTGTAAACTACCGTTTTCAAATTAATAGAACACTTTTGAACCAAATGTTTTACATATGGCACAGACCTGAACCGATTTCCCCTCCATTTCTAGTTCAATAAACTCGCCGACATTTGAAATTCGCTCAGAAAAAACTTGACTCTTCCCAAGTTTTGTACGAAGCGCGCTAACATTTCGTATTTTAAAGAAGAAAGGAATATGAAAGGGGAGTGACAAATAAAACAGAGATTTTTTTTTATATTTCATATATCCTATATTCGCGAAAACAGAAAATATAAGTATTAACGTAATTAACTTTTTACGTATAATCGAAATATTCGAAATATCGAATATCGAACGATGTCATTCTCTTGTTCGCTGATTGGCAAATGGTAACTAATGAGACGGCATGTATATTGTATGATCTAAGAAAGCGCTGCAATTGCACCACGGTCGCGCTTCTTCATGAGTCTAATTTGATGGCGCCCTAATAACCCAATAGCGCTATGAGTAAAAAAGAATCGCATTTGCTGTTGCGCTATTGGTTATCAGCGTACGAGTACAATATATTCTCAAATTTTGCATCATGATGGAAATGATCGTACAATCTGCGTACGATAATAATGTGCTATCGTACATCGTACGTAGGCATGAAGTTATCGCTTATGTACGATAATTAACGTACGGTTCCTAACGCTGTATCGTAGTCTGTACCAGAATTTGACTCTGTATTTTGAAACTTCAAAATGGCCAATAATAATTCAAATGAAGACTTCCGGATTTCGATCCGTGATTTTTAATTAGAGACATGATGTCGAGATTCAGCGCTTGTGAAAACCACAAAATATGCTACAGGGCAGAGTGGGGTACAATGAGTTTTCTTCTGCTCGACGGCGATTTATATTTGGTTTCGTCAGGCCTAAAACAAAGTCTATAGCAGCTCACAAAGAATTACTGAAAATTAAAAATTGTTTCGAGGCTTGGAACAAAAATATTTCGCTCATCGGCAAAACGTAAAATATAACGTAACTTTCTGTAGCGGCTTGGGTTCTCGATCCTAATCGAGAGTTTTATTATTCATGATGAGCTCAGTGACTTGTGTTTTTCCATTCGTAGTTTAATCAATAGTTATTTTCATCAATAATCAAATATTTAACTAGTTGGGTACAATGTATCACCGAGATGTGGAGCCCAATGCCCCGACTCCCAATGAAGAAACAAAGAAGTGACGACGCTCCGAAGAAGCGCAATGTGTCACGGGCCGCTATCAACGACGTGCGATTTGTAAAAATAAGACGTTCCTGTGATATTATTGATTTTATACTGATACTGATATACTGATTTTGTTTGGGTTCGTACTGTTATGTGTAAAAATCTGTTATCTATGTTAGAAAAATATAAAAGTTTCAACCGCCTCATTGTACTCTACGTTTCGCAGTAGTTGACACACTGTACCCACCTATATGATACATTGTACCCCACCCATGCGGTGCAATGAGCCAAGCCGCACATTTTTTTCGATCCCTTTATTTTGGTATTTTTAATCTCCGTGCAAAAAATATGGGAGCTTCATTGTACGCCCAAAGGTCCATAAAATCGGTTATAACATTTTTTTCCTTATCAGATTACCGTGGTTAGAGTAAAAAATCGTCAGAACAAAAGTGACACACTGTACCCCAACTTCCCCTATACACAGAGAAAAAAATCACTATCAGCGACACTTTTCATCACAGGTGACTGACGAAATATTAACGGGTTACGGCTCGTGGTCGGAAAATAGAGAAATTCTCGAGAATTTTTTTTCGATAAACGTGTGCAGTTTTCGAATTTTGTTTTTTTTTTCACGTTAAAGGGTATCGTTTTTAGCATCTTTTACGATTTTTGTATTAAAAAATATTCATAAATGTAGTAGATACTACATTTGTGCAGATAGAATACTTTGTGCAGATCGCTGGTCGAAAAACGTCCTTCGCGATGACCATTGCCGCTCGGTAACAAATTATCCGGAATAGAACAAATTTAACACATTTAGTTTCCGCATGCTATTGTCCAGTGCTTGGACGAAGGATTTACCAAAATATTGATTTTTGAAAAAATGGTCGCAATCAAAAGTGAAGGTATCGATTTTCGATTAAAAAAACCTATTTTCGTTGATGAAAAAATATGTATCGATAAAAAATTTTTTATCGCATGTAATTTTATCGTGCAAATTAAAGTATTGCTTTTCGATTCCTAAAATACGAACTGCCGGTTCGCGGAATCTACTTATGAACGCCCATAACTCCCTCAATTTTCAACTCATCGATATCGAAAAACTCGAGGTTTAAAAAAAACTAGGTGTAAGCCTCGATTTTTAGAATTATTTTTTTTCACAACGTGGCAAGAAATTCAAACTCGAGCATACAAAATCTATAATAAAGGTCGTCATTTTTACGTAACTAATTAAGAATGAAGATGGATTTAAAAAAAGTGTGATCGTTAACGACCTTCAAATGTTTCTCATCGTATCTCCCGTAAATTTGGAAACAATCCATCAAGTGGTTCTCGAGATATCATGCCCACCGAGGTCGAAAACAGTATTTCGAAAAAAAAAAAAAACGCTTTCGAAATTTGCAGTATGGTGCTGCTGCCGCTCGCCCGGCCGACTGCTAGAAGCTGTAGCTCATTCAATTTTAGAAATATTTCGATGACATTTTCAGGGAATGCAGCTAACAAGCGATGCTATCGGATAAAAATATTTTTGGAAAATGGAATTTTTTTACCCACCTGATGTAGCCCGTTAACCGGGAGCAAGTACCGACAACGACCAGATATTCTCTCTCTCTCTCTCTCTCTCTCTCTCTCTCTCTCTCTCTCTCTTTCTCTTCCCCTCTCTGTCAGTCTCCTTCTAACTTCACCATTTTGCTCTCGCGAAGATGCGACGTGTGATGACTGCCTACGTGTGTGACTCCTTGTTTGCTTTAACGTCTCGACGACTACGGTAGACTTCTTCGCTCTTTTTCTTCTACTATTTCTCTTGTGTCGAGCCCCCCCCCCCCCCCCCCCGCCTCCACGGGCCCCTTCGCAAACGTCCTCTTCCTTCGCAACCATCATCCCCCTTCTTGCGTGTGTTTGCTCAGGGTACACAACTTGTGTTTTCCGCGTGCGCGTATCAACGTTGCGGTGTTGGATAGGCGCGGAGACGTAGCTCGCATGTCCGGGGCGGCGGGGGAGAAATGGGGGAAAACGAGAATCGGGAAACAGAAGCTGACGAAGTAGCTGAATATACATAAACGTGTATGTAGTCAAAATAAATGCAGGCTGCGCCAAAAGGACGAACGCAACGCGACCCCCTATTAAAATCTGTTCTTGATTTTTCTTTTTTTTTTCATTGCCAGTCAAAATGAACGAATTCACCATTGGTTTCGAGCCCAAACGACCAATTACACCGATTCGCTTTCTTGAGGTATTCCTTTCACGAACACGAATTTTTAACGATTAACTGATCTTCTATAACGAAGTAAAAATATGTCCCAGTATACTGGTTATATTTGAAGCCAAGTTGCAAACTTTTAACGAAAAGTGACGGCTCTAAAAATCGTCTGATTTATACGGCACCTTATGGAGATGACACGCTGGCTACTTTTTTATAATAATCTAAGCATTAAATAACTCTAGATGCCTGATACAAACTACTCATGCGTGTACAAAATTCTCAATATTCTGTAACGACAGTAAAAACAGACCTTCCATTTTAATATCTTAAGGGGTAAGGCCACAGTAGAATTGTCAAAAAATCGATTTTTTTCTTCGCTAAAACGGTGCTTTATCATCATAAGAATAAGTTACTATTCGATTTATAGCAAGACATTTTTTTTTCACCGACTTTAACCCCATAACGTAAGCCCACCTCTGCCACAGGGAGTAAAACTTTAAACGCGTTTTTCTCGAAACAGCTTTTTTCCAATTGGCGTGACAAATAACTTCAACAATTTTCACTCGATTTACTTCAAATTTAAAAGTTATGTTCCTAATTGCATTTCGCAGAGAAGTACATACCGAATTTCTGATTAATCGAAAACTTTTCATTTTATAAGCAGTTTTATACGAAATTTATACCTATTCTAATGTAGATTGACGAGAATTTTTGCTTTTTGCTCTAGGTCAAAAATCGTAGATGCTAAATGTCACGCCGCGGAGCGCCTAACAAAAGATAACAAAAGAATATATTAGTAGTCGGCCATTTTGTACATCGAAAAAAAAAACACATTTTCTAACAGCTTGATACTCATACTAAATAAATGTGAAATTAATTTTATGAGTGAATCAATTTTTCATACGAAAAAAAATTGTTAAATTCGCACATGATTTTATACCCGTTACTGTGGCCCCTTAAGAACCCCTTAAGAAATCCCGTAAAAAGATTTGTAATAAAATTCAAAATATTAAAATATTTTTTATATAAATTTCATATATAAATCATTGGTAAATATTCGGAAGTGTCACTCCTGCTAGAATCAGGTTAATTTTTTCTTATTTTTTGTTTGGGTTTGTTTGGGTTTATATCAAACCATTCAAACAAAAATTAGCCTGATTCTAGCAGGAGGCACGCTTTCGAATATTTATCAAATAATTTGATATATTAATAATTTTATATATAAATAAAATATCTTTGATAAAATAAAATATAAAACATTAATGATAAAAGTTGGAGAAATGTGACTAGCGGCTGAATTTTCGTGACCGCAACTTTTCAGAGAAAATGTCTAAATGTACACTATTTGCACGAATTTTTTTATTTCGATTCATTGTTGTGTATAATAATTGATTGTGACTCATTTTCATTAAGCGCCACTGTAATTTACCAATTGATTAGAAGGGCCCCTTTTACGCCCCCACAAAATACGGCCCTCTGCGAAAGGAGTCTTAAGGCGTTAGATCTCGATCGTGGTCGGAACAAAGAGGAATTTTCGTGAATTTTTTTTTGGGAAGGAGTGAGCAAGTTTTCAAATATTTTTTGTTTACATTGAAGAGTACGATTTTAAGTATCTTTTACAATTGTTGTATTGATTCATTGAAAAATATTCTTGTATTGATATTTGATGAAAATTGATGAAAAATATTAAAAATATGGTAAATACAATTGTATGAAGGTTACCTTTGCTGCTCGGAAATAAATCATCCGAAATGAAGAAATCATACGCATTTAGCTTTTGCATGAAATTATGTAGTCCTTGGACGAAGGATTTAATAAAATATTAATTTTAAAAAAGGCCGCGGTCCGAAGTGAAAGTATCGATTTTTTGTGAAAAAAGCGTTCTATTTTCGTCGATAAAAGAAAAAAACTATGCATTTAAACAAAAATGCCTTTGTTCAAGCACTGCTTTTCGATATGTGAAAGAAGCTTGTAGAAATTGAAGTTGATCGGTGCAGTGATTTTTGAGATATCGTGGTCACCGATTTTGAGAAAAACGGGTTCAAGGTTACCGGTTCGCGGAACCTACCTATAAACGCCTATGGCTCCTTCAATTTTGAACGGATCGGCTCAAAATCTTCGGAGATTATTTTTGAAATGACACATTTTGAGACACCGTCGAAAACCAAAAACCGACATTTTCAAAAAAAATGAAACTATACATCAACCCTTGCCCTCTGTGCATATACTGGTTCTCCAGATCTCGGATCTCAGGTCTTTAATGATTTTTCAAACTGCTCCAAACTTTCCCAACATTCCAAGAATCGGGATAAAACGGTTTTTCTTATTGGAGTCAAATGTTCAAACGTTTTTCAAGTAAAAATAACAATTAGTGCTAAAAACGAAAGAAGATCGCGATTGTTAATTATTCCTTAATTCGTGACTATACAAAAATGATGTGCCTCGATATCCGTTGTTTATAGTTTTTCTTTATTTTTTCGAGTCTCCACAGCTGTGTTACCGACTATATCGCGGGCAGAGCGAAAAAAAGGAAAACGTCGAAGATAAACAACGAGCTTCGGGAATTTATTTTTACGAACTATGCAGTAAGGCCAAAGACCACACATAGATATACATATAGATATAGCCGGGTGAGTTCTTTGATGTTTGAACGAGAGATGCGTCCTCGTCGAAGGGTGGGCGTTTGCAGACGCGGGGGAATGAGCGCATAAATATTTAGAGCTATGCGGGAGGCCCGCGATAATGTAGGCACCGTCTATCGTGCCCTCTCTCTGACACGAAGGGAAACCACGTTCTGGTGTTTCTAAACGGTCGTATATGCATTCGCCTCGGAGATGTATATCCCGATGGTGGCTCATATTCTTCGCCCTTTGGCAGGCTCGCGGAGCGTTTCGGCGTTACTTTTTCCCCGATTCTCTCTTTTTTTTTACGAAGCCGCAACGCACGTGTTTAGGGTAATAGACACTCGCGTTCTTTTTACCTCCTTAGGCCTGTCGCGATGTCCTTGCGCGCTTCGCTTGTGCTCTCTCACATCGTTCATCGTCAACGAAACGTCGGAAAAGTCCTCCGCTCATAAAGGGGAACAAGCGTGGCGGAGAAGAAAAGCTCAGATTCGTAATCTTGAAAAATATAGGGTTGAAGTTTGCATCGTTGAAATGAAAATTCTCTTCAAATTCTCGTTTTCATTATTATCCAAAATTTATTTTGCAAATTTTTTGTAGAATGCGAAATGAGAATCTTGAAAAATGTTTCCGTGATTTTCGTAGCTCAAATCTGCCAAAGAAAATTAGGAAAATTAACAAAAAATCGACAGATATTATGTCCATCCATTTATTCACCCACCCATCCAGTCATCCATCCATCCATCCATTCATCCATCCCTCTATCTATCCATGCAACCATTTTTTGAGATGCTTATCGGGAACTCTGTGATTCAAAAAAAAAAGATTAGGTATCATAAATAAAAGGAAATAAAAATATTAATATGAATTTTCGTTGCGGTCCAACGATGCAAACTTCAATACCATATTTTTCTTCACTTTCATTATCGCTTTCATATGCGCTACTACGCATCCTTGAAGAGAACAAAGTTTTCATATCGCAATTCCGTCAAAAAGTTATATGGGGAAGTGATAAAGATCCATAATTTCTCGGCATTCGAGCGATGCTGGAAACTTCAAAATCGTCGCGTCGTAAGAAGCCTGAGAAACCAAACGGCCAGAGAATAAAGAGCCGAGAGAAAAGTGTGCGTGTTGGAGTGTTGTACTTCATTATGAGAACATAATAGGGACGGGTTCGTATTATTATACGCACGAAAGCGTAAAGGTGGATTAGTTTTGTCAAGACTCGTGAAAAGGCTTCTTCGGTTGGGCGTTAACGAGCGCGTCATCATCATTCTGCAGCATCACCTGTCGAAAAATGGGGCAGCGCTACGACACGCGCGTGCACGCAAACACATGAAAATTTACAGGTTGCATGTACACAACACAAACACACACGCCGATATGTACGGTCCGCGCCGGGGTTCAATCTCGCTTTTTAGGATGTGACAAAACAGGGTCTCGTGCTCGAGATTCTCGAAAGGAGAGGGGGAGAATGAAGCCGGTAGGTATAACCTCTTCTTGTGTGTGTGTGTGTGTGTGTGTGTGTGTGTGTGTGTGTGTGTGTGTGTGTGTATACAGGAAGGTTATTTCGAAGACACTTGGTTTCGAGGACGGTCCCCATACTGAACATTACGTAAACCCGAATGTCTTCAAAATCACATTCTACGTACAATGTTGAAGTTCACATCGTTGAAATACCGCGAAAAATCTTTTTCCAACTTTCATTTCCTTTTTTTTAATAAAAAAAATCGCCGATTACGATGTTATATTCGATGTGGAAATAAGCGTTTTCAAATAGATCACTGAGGGCTAGTTAAAATCTGCAAACGGAAACTCAAGCACAAATCTTTGGTTAATTCAAAACGATGCTACCTTCAATAAGCATCGTTTCGTCAGAATCAACGTTCCGTTTAGAAACAAAATATAACGTACGTCCTCGAAACAGCCAGACGTTGTTCATGCCCAACGTTACGAATATGTAAGGGATCGAAAATCCCCACTCCCCACACACGTATACCCACGCGCTCACGTGTGATAGTCCACCGTTGTTGATGATGACGGAGTAACGAGGAGGGGTGAAGAAGAGCGCGTAATGCGAAGCTGGGCAAAAGAACCGAGCGGAATAGTGAGAGAGGTGTATATATTAACGGGGTGTGGGAAAAAAAGGACAAGGGAGCGAAAGACGACGAGAGGAGAATGGAGAGGCAAAAGAGGGCGAGCTAGAATCTTGCCTCAATGACGAGAGGAGAAGGGTGGGCGGAGAGAAGAAACAAGGAGACTGGAGCAAAACTAGATGAGGAGACGACTGCAGGAGAGGGGAGAGAGAGAGAGAGAACGAGGACGGAGAGATACTCGGGGAGGGTAATTACGAAATATAAAGGGTGGGTTGGGCCGCGCCACTGAAGCAGGCAGGCAGACTGATGAATATTTCACCGCGCTGCATTAGCCGGAGCTGGGAGAACGCTTGTGTGTGTCTCTTTTACTTTTCGTATACATACACGTCAACAGTGCGCAGCGTTCTTCTCTCCTCTTACCTCGTTTCTTCTTCCCTGCTTTCTCCCGATTCTTTCCTCCCCGCGAAATCCAAATCTACCGTTCCCCCCTCTCTCTCTTTCGTCTCAGTTTCGTCTATAAATAGTGACTTAAATAAATATTTTTCTTTGTGTAAATGTATTTCGAAAGTGTATTTCAAAGTGTAACATCTTTTACATCATTGTCTATAATATTAACGTATCAAAAAATGCATAAAACCAGCTTTTTTAGCGTCTAAATTGAGAAGACCCATTAAAGCATTTATTTCCCACCACCCAACAAGACCAAGTAAAATCAGTATCGTTGAAGATGACAAGAGCGATTGCCGTAAACTTTGGACGAGAACTTGGCGGTGAAGCAATATTTTTATCGACATCGAATGCGAGCCTGTCGCTCGTGTTGATGCGTCCAGAAGTTGACTCTCGTAGCCCCCGCACAACCACACGGCACAGTGGCGACACTCGCATACACACCCTCGACACTCAACGACGTAAGCCCTCACACACGCCTCAAAGTTCTTTAGCAAATTTTATATTTCCGCCTTGCGTTCCCAAACGAATAACAAACTGTGTGCTGTACCAAAGCTCGGAATACGTATAGTCGAGTGAGAATTGCAATGCTGCGGCGGAGTTGATGTGTCGCGTGAGAGAGAGAGAGAGAGAGAGAGAGAGAGAGAGAGAGAGAGAGAGGCCTCGTACCACTAGGGCACTTTTTCATTCCCGTTTTTTTTTCGCCGCTTCGTCGTGATGTGTAGCTGGCGAAATGCGTGCCCGTCACATGTACCTACATAACCGAAACTTTTGCACACATATCCGCACGCGGTTCGCAATACTCCGCTGACGTTAACGCCGTCAGTCATGTCTCGCGGCGTTAATTGGAAAGGTCACCGGCCCGCGAGCTTTTTTCCGAGCGTAGGAGGCGTACCACCAACAAGCTAGCTATTATTTTGTGTGGTGTGCATGCTAGAGCAGCCCGCGCATGGAGAATTTATCAAACGGCTGTAAGAGAGAGAGCCAGAGAAAGAGAGTGAGGGATGACGGGAGGCTAAGAGGCTTGGAAATTCAGCAGCGGAAATATAAGGCGGAAAGGTAAAACAGTTGAAAATAAAATCCTTTCACCGTTTTAGTTGATAGGTAAACGTTCTGCCGGCTGCGAAAGCAAAATCACATACTTGAGCGGAAATTGAGGTAGAGCTGTGCTCGGGCGTACATTAATTTTCTCTTGCTTTGGTATAGTTATAGCTTGGAAGTCTCGTCCGAACCCCTCAACCGGTATGCTTGGCGCCCAAAAAAACAGGTCGATTTTCAATATTTTTTTCTGATGGAAGGGTTGCGATGCCGGGGTCGGGATTTTACACACAATTGATACATAGTCTTGTCAAGATTGAGCTTTTTTTCCTTGTAAAATATCAATAAACAGTGAGGGTATTATTGGTTAAGCAGAGTGCCGCAGTTGCTGCATAGCTAGTCGGTCCAGGTGGTCCTGGCAACTAAGGTGATCCGAAATGAAAAATACAGGAATGTGCTTTTAGGATAATAATCAAACTTTCGCATGGCCAGATACTTTGTCTGCAATTTTGAAAATTACGAAAATGGAAACTTATAGAAAACGAGCCACATTTTTGAAAAAAAAACTACTTCAATTATTTGTTATCAACGAATGAATTAATATATAGAGAAATCATCTGTCCATACGAAAGATAATGTTATCGAGTATGCTCTGTTTCTACAAAAATCATCATAACGCTGTCAGCTTCCGGAATTTTTACAAAATGTTCAGCGCAAATTAAAATTAGGGCCCTAGACGCCTAGACTATAATGCAATGCATCACCAAAAAATCGTATTTTTGAAATTTTACGCTCAGGCAGATCCCTCAAAGGGCGGTGATACTTTTTCACTGAGGACCCTCGAAGACGCCATAAGTTATTGCCGAATTCTTTATCTTGATTTGTCTAAAAGCTTCCGAACGTGGTAAGTCTTAATTTTATAGTGCATACAGCGAATGTAACACCAAATAAACATTGGCTTTTCGAATTTCCATCTGCCATTCCGAATTTAAATGATTCAATGTATAATTGAGATTCAGCTAAGGTTCAATCCTCAACATTTTTTACATCGAGGTCAACTCAGTCCATTTCTTTCGTTTTCCAAAGACCGTCAACTTGCAAAGTTTATTAATTTTTCATCGGTTAAAATAGCCGTTTAGGACTTTAATTGGTCTCCCGAGCTATGCCTCTTCCCAATTTAGCGCCCCCAAACCTGTAATCCTCTTTCTGGCCCTAGTTGGGTTGTCTTGTGGTGGTCTCCACCAGGGCGGCCATCTTCAAGTCCTTAAATTTAATAGGGGCCGGCCCTTTAAATTTCACACCCGAGTGCTTGAACTTCCGAAAATTTCGCAGTCCTGCAAATCTCCCTTTCCCGTATCTGCCTCCGTAATGACGCAGGTAATTGACATCCTCTGAAAAAGAAGCACCCGAACCACCCCCGGAAGTCGAAGATCGCGTTGCACCGCAAACGCGTGCCGGTGATGGAAGAACGGAAATAAAAAAGACAAGAATGTGAGCGACAGGGAAATCGAATGTATTTTTTGGATTTAGCACTGTAGGATCGAGAGGCCGGTTCAGAGCGGTTATAGCAATCGTTTGGATGGTATTGAAGTTTGCATCGTCGGAGAGCGACGAAAATTCTTTTTTATATTTTTATTCCTTAATTTTTATTATTATAGTAAATATTTTCGTAGAGTTGTCGATCGTGGAAAAAAAGTTTGAGCAATTCGATGAAAATGAAGTTTTATTGAATTCCAGCGAAACTTGAGTATCTTCCCTGGAAGGACGACGGTGGAGTCGTTGCTGTGTGTTACGCAGTGGTGGCGAACATCGACAACGAGGATGACGATGGCATGCGAGGTCACCAAATTCTCACAGTGCTGCATGTGCGCTACTGGCTCTTCGTCGAGTCCAGCTCTTCGAGAGTGAGAGATACAGGGGCTGGGAGGGAGAGAGAGAGAGAGAGAGAGAGAGAGAGAGAGAGAGAGAGAAACAGTCTGCGAGAGAAAATATGGGCGGACGGCGCTGTAGCACAAACCCCTCGCCAGAGTACGTGAACGTATGTGCACCACCTTTGATGAGCGAGAGAAAGAGAGAGAAACGCAGAGAAAGAGAGAGAACCTAGATGGTTGGCACCCGGTCGGTTCCACATTTCCAGAGCGCTCATATAGCAGCAGCACGCTGGTAGTAGCACCAACGATATAGTAGTAGCATTGATGGTAGTAGTTTCGAGTCTCGACGACGAATCTGGTTAGCGATGCGACGCTCCGTCGTAGTAGCCTCTTGACAGCCCCTGTGCAGTAGTCACCGTGCACTACCTCCTCTCTGCCATTGCGGTCCCCTCGACCTAGGCAGCGCCCAACACACGAGTACACCACTAGACGAACAAGAGACGTGGGGGAGAGTACCTCAACTACGCGCCACGTATATGTGCCCACTGCTGATACGTATACACCTACCAGATGCGTGTATATAGATCCTTACGTGTATCCCACATATATCCGTATATCCGTCCGTGTATTGCACATAAATACGAGTATGCACATAGATGTTGGTGGGTACATTGACGTCGGAGCCGGACGACCACTTCACGTCTAGCGACCTTTTCGTCATGCACATTCGAATTTATTGGCGCGTGTTCGAATATTCATAAAAAAAATCCCGGCCCCTGAAGCCTCGGGTGTACCAGCAGGGAGTTTGCCTCTGTCCTCAACTTTATGAAATATATATGTATTTATATACATATACATTTAGGTATACGTATATATGATCGAGGAATATCTGTATAGGTATATACTCCCTTCGTTTGCCCGGCTCATACGAGCTAGTGAAGTCAGCAAACCCAAAATTATTTTAGCCTCGCGTTACTAACTCTACTCTGGACGGATTATATCGAAACTCCCAAGTGCAGCCACATATAAGCCGAGAGAGCGAGAGAGAGAGAAAGAGAGACAGATGCCTAAAGAATTGGGGAAAGAAAATGCCACAGCGTTGTAATGTATGGACATATTCATTCGACGGTATGAGTGAAACGAAACTTATGGAGATGGACGGGATCACAGTGAGGAATGAGGGTGCAGGAAGAGAGAGACAGAGAGGACTAGCGACTCTTACCGCGAAATGGAGAGGCGGTTATGATTGAAAAGTTGATTGTTGCCTTGAACAAAGTGTTCACTGACTCTTGGCAGTTTAGTCTCGCATTTGTGGGCTTGATTACCGGCCATACTTGGCACAGGGATCTCGGCGAGGTTGCCTCAAGAAGGGAAGCGAGAAAGAGCGAGGGAGAGAGTCAGAGACCAGAGTTCCGGCTGATCCGGAGCCTCTTCCATCCACCGGCGAGAGGCCTTGAGGAAGCCATGCCCTTTTCGATTCCGTCGGTACGGTGTTGATCGTGTTACGCTGTTGCTTGTCTGGAACTTCGTTATACCATGGCTGCCTTATGCATCGTCGAGAGCAACTCTCGCTTGCCTCTTTTATTCGTCGGTTTATTTGTTAACGTCAGCTCTCGAAAATTCGCAAGCCTTTTGTTTCCCGCTAGTTTGTCCTTGGCTTTTCCGGACCATGCAGAAAACGCCACTTTATTTGTCCATTTATCCGAACGTTTTGGATTCGCAGTAGAACGAAAACAAAAAGAACGAAAAATCCGCGGTTATGCGCATTTACACCGAAGTTGGCCTGCGGTAATGCACCAGATACATAAACCGATACATCACACGCCTCCAGGCGCCCAGAATCGCCGCTCTCAATTTGTCCGGCGATACTTTTTCATCGACCGCTCGATGGGTTTTTCGTACTCCGGTCGCGGCGACAAGAGGAAGAGTTGTTTTTAGCTTGGAACCTGCTTAACCATAAAATTGCCGTTGATTCAGCAAACCGGACAAGTGTAGCCGAGTGTTTTTGATGTAACCAGCGTTGAAACACATTTGTTTTTGCTCGCCGACTGAAGCAAACTCTCACCGCTTTACGTTGAATTCAATCGATGCCTCTGACTCTCGCTAACGATCTGACTAACTCCGCGTGACGTCGTTGCGCCATGGGCGAGTCAGCTTGCCAATTGCTGCTATACATAGGCGTGGAAACGGGATTTCGAATAATTCCTCGCAATTTGTGTACAAGACACGTGATCCTTTTTCAAGTGGAAGTCGCCGAAGCTAGGGTCGAACGTTGGCCAAGATCTAATCAGTGATTCGGGTGGCGTAAAAATCGCCACACTTGTTGTTTCGTCTTTCCGCTCACCAGTTTCAACGTGGCTGTCTTAGCATCACTTCTGGCAGTCTCTCCCTTGAAACGTCTCGTTTGAGGGAAGAGACACAACGGAAGAAAGCCAGGAGAACAGTTGATCGGACGTGCAGAATTTTGGTGAATGTGCGATAGACCAAGGCTCGTTGGGATTGGTGTACACGTTTGGATGTGCAGAGGAAAGAAACGAGTCAAACCTGGGGTGAGTCATCTCTCTTGCTGCGGCAGAGGGCGCCCGTATTTTGTCAGAGCATCAGCGTCATTCGAGAGACGGGGAAATCCAGAAGCGCTTTACAGACGGTGGACGAGGCCTCTATTGTTTTTGGCAAAGATCAATGTGATCGGTTCACTGGTCTTCCCGATGGCGGCTCCCGGGGATATATACGTATATAGACGAGAAAGCGCAATGGAAAAACCGCTCCGCAGAGAGCAGCCTCTTGCGCCAGGCCGCACTCGGTTGCTCGCTGGATCATTTGCTCCGCTAAACCTAAAGAGGTCCGCCGACCTATCCTAACCCCTCCGTTAACCATCCCTTGTCGTTTTACAACCCCCTCCGAGCGGGAGAAAGAGACAGGAAGAGAGGGAGAAAACGGAGTATCCAAAGCCGCATGGCGAACGCTCTATGCTCGGAGCTTCCTTTAATTTTAATTTCTGCGCGACAAAACCCCGCTCTCGAAGGCCTCCCATTTGCCGAGTTCCGTCTCTCTGCGATGTACGCGTCTCTCGAAAAATATAATGGGACAGATTTCTCTTTATCGTGCCTCTTTGTCCTACGCGGCTGCCTATGAGAACTGCACACGCGCATACACGCTCCAATTACTCTTTTTCTTGTCTCTTTTCATACCAGCGAAGAATTTATTCTCTACGTACGTGATATCAAGAGTTGCGGCGGCGCCAAGTTCTTTGAGTACTTGGCCCCTTGTTTTATGAAAAGCCTTATCGCCTGTTATTTTGGGACGTTAATGTGTTAGTTTTGTTTACTGCGTATTCATTGTGACTATACGTTTTATCTAAGTGAGCCATGTTGAACGGTATTCCCCGCCGTCGAGCACGTCACTTATACGAAACAAATTTTTTAATGATAAACAGCCCATTGGGATGGTCTTGAAGTTTGGATCCTTGAGAAACAACGAAAATTCTCTTTTTTATTTTATTTCCGCATTTTAATGATTCTACAAAATCTGTCTTTGCGGATTTAAATTCTGGATCGCTAAATAAGTGGCTTAAAAAATGATTGAGAGATTTACTAAATCTTTCTTAGCAGATGTAATTTCTACATCTCTAAATAAGTCCAGTAAAAGAGACGAAAACCCAGCACTTTTGGCGTAGAATGAGAATTTTTCACTGACGCTAGATGGTTGCGTACTGAAAGTAATCCCAATGCAATTTTGCCCCTCAACTCGGCCCAACCAGGTTGAAAACATAAAAATCGCGGTATCTCGATAATTAATAGCCCGATAAAAAAAGTTTTCAAACAAAAGTTGCTTGGAATAATAAAATACGTATAAAGGTATCCGACGTCCAATGCCCTATCTTTGAAAACAGCGGCACAAAAACGCCAGAGCACCACTGACCCAGACACCCCGAATTTTCTAACCGTTTTTGTGCCGCTGTTTTCAAAGATAGGCGGTTAGACATCGGATAACTTTATACGTATTTTATTATTCCAAACAACTTTTGTTTGAAACGTTTTTTGATCAGGCTATTAATTATCGAGATACGGCGATTTTTAAGTTTTCAACCCCTATTTCTTAGGGTTGGGGCGAGTTGAGGGGCGAAAATCCATTGGGGTTACTTTCAGTATGCACCCATCTAGCTTCAGTAAAAAAGTCTAATTCAACGTTAAAAGTGCTCGGTATTCGTGTTTTGTACTGTACTATAAGCGACTTGAAAAATGAGAATTTTCGCAAAGAAGACACGCCAAAAGAAATTTCAACAATTGAACAATAATAATTTGCATTGCATTCCAACGATGCAAACTTCAATCTCCTCTATTGAGAATGATATGTGTTCTCCGTGTTTATTTTACTTGCGGGTGGTACGTTCCGTAAAAAATTGCACTTTGTTCCCATCTGATGCAAATACTTGGGACAGGGTACGATTGCCATCACAATTTAAATCCAGCCTCGTTAAACCTCTTACCACGTGACCCCCTAGTTGTCGCAAATTTTTATATTCGCAAACTGAACATTATTCCGGGTCTAGAATGTTCTTCTTATTGTCATTCCAATGGATGCAATCGTGCAAAGCTCGTCTCGTATCAATGTGACAGTACATGTGTACCGGGGTGAAGAGACGTTTTATTTTTTGCTGGCACAGAGACGACGCTCCGCTGAGACGCGTAGCCGAAGAAAAGGTTAATGAAGAGTAGGCTCGTGCGGGCACGCGTCCAACGGCCATACGCACCTACGATATAATTGGGGTTAAAGTGCACACAAATAAGAGCGACGAGCGTTCGCCACTTTATTTGGAGAACGCATGTATACGTATGTGGGGTGTGAGCAACAATGCGATGATGAGTGGCAGCGGAGCATCGGGTATTACGGTATAAGAGTAACACAGTGTGTAGCATTGGCAAGCCACCGTATATACAATATCCTCGTGAAACAGTGAACGCCCGGCGTGAACCTCGTTGCGCTGTTCCAGATATCATATTATGAACGTCGAGGATAGCATGGTGGTGGTCGTAATGTAGAATTGTACTCGTGCGGCTCGGAGCTTTTCGGTTGAACCCTGGAGGGCCCCTGTGTGTAGCGTTAATATAGCGAACGGCGAACGCTCCCAGAGCTCTTTGCCACTCCACCGAGCAGAAATTGATAGGATAAATTCCGGGTCTGAATTGGCTCCATCGAGCTGGAAAACTTCCCCTTTCCTCAGCTCTCTCTCTCTCTCTCTCTCTCTCTCTCTCTCTCTCTCTCTCTCTCTCTATCTCTCTATCTATCTCTAGTTCTCTCACTATCTTGCCTTTCCTCCTAACCCTCTCTTACCCTCCCTCAACTCTCACTCCCCATGTACATAGGCATATATATATAAATATTTGTGTGTATGTGTGTATATATACTCCGTTTACTACGCCCTCCCGTCTATATATGATGGCTGCTCCGAACCCAGCGTTTCTCCTCCATCTTTCCGGTGGCGCTTCCGTCCAATTTTCAAAGTTACCCACCTCTCTGGGAATTTCGGTGTTCCTGGTTTGAATGGCTCACGGGGAATAGGAGAATTTACACTCGTGTAATACTATTTATCGTTATAATCTTCGATGGAGAACGATACGACATTGGCGACTAGTATAAAGCCCCGAAGCTGATGATGTTGAAGTTTGCATCGTTGGAATGTGACGAAAATAATTTGCCTCTAATTGCCAATTTTTGTTGGCACAACAAAGCCACGGCAGACTTTGTTTTTAACCCTTCGTGGTCACAGTGGGTAAAATCGACCCGTTGATCAATTTTGGGCCCAAATCCACAATAGGTCCGGGCTTTGAATGGGAGTTGTGTCGCCATTTCTCTGATTGGAGTATCCCCAATACGTAGGGACCTATTTTGTTCCCAAAAGGACTATATCTAAGGAGTTTCAGATTCAAATTTAAGGTGTTATTTACGATTCAAATTTAAGATTCAAATTTATTTAAAATTCAAATTTAAGGCATGGGAATTTCGCGGAGTTATGATTTTTTGAGTGAAAAAGTGCATGTGTTCGTTTTCATCTCTTTATGAATTAAAAAAAAAATATTTTGCCACTTAATTTTTGATCAATAAATTTTTCGTATATGATCTACAATGGTCAAAGCATGTTCAGTAATTTTTTGAACATTTTCGGATTGATAGCTTGGTCACAATACTGGTTTGAAAATTGACTGGGTAGAATCAACCCAGTGTGGCCACCGTGATCGAAATGGGAAGTGTGACCATGAAGGGTTAAGATCCTTATTAGAGACGAACAACCTCCATCGAGAATGACTTTGAATAACAGTAAAAATGGAGAAAGAAACGAAAAGACGAAAAAAATCGTTGCATTCGAACGATGCAACATCGAACCTGATGCTTCTCAAATGTATGAAATCAGAAATTTCTTTGGGTTCGTATGGTCGTTGCAGCCTGCAAGATAGTTGGAATGTTCAAAATTGCCGCCACGTTTTCTCTACTCTTCTGCCTCCCTATCGTCCTTTTCTACCCCGCACGCGCTCATTTTTCCCGTTGTACGTTTCATTTTCTTGAACCCATCAGGTTGGCATGACGGTGAAGTTTATGATGCTGAAGTTTACATCGTTGGAACGTACCGGAAATTTTTTTTTCGTTTTTATTTCTTGACTTCCATTATCAAACATCTTGTCCTGTAAACATAGGATGTAGACATCTGATAAGCATACTAAAAAAAAGTTTGAGTGATTCTCGTGACCCAAATTTGTCAAAAAAGGGCGCGCTACTAAACTTCAATGATGGAACGATTTATTTCTTTATTTTTCATTTCGTCATTTTTATCACTATCCAGAGACTTTTTTGCAAATTGACGTCGAAAATCTCTGTAAGAATGCTTAATGACGTTTGAGCCATTTTCACAGTCAAATTTGGCCCAAGAAAACCAAACCAATTAACAAAAAATTGATCTTCGTTGCATTCCAACGATGCAACCTGCAACGTCATCTGGTAGGCGGGGTACAGCCGCGAGGTTGCGATAAAAATGAAAAAGTATTTACACGAGCGCATCATTGTCGCGCTGGATGTCTCGCACGAGTCGAAGCCCTTTTGGTTTGATGAACATCCGCAAAAATTCGCGGGCAACGTTCCGAAACTCAACGGAGCCAACTGAGGTAGACTTCCGAATGAAACTTCGGGTGCACGGGCGTTTAACGTGCTTTTTAATACGGCGGTGAGTTTGTGACGCTCCGTTGGCAGTCCAGATTTCAGCCTCGCTGGCTTAGAACAATAATTACTTCGGCGTACGTGCAGTTCGCAAAACAAGAACAAACGAGTAAAATATTACCATGCAAACAACTGAAACATTACTGTGGCACACGCGAATTTTCGTATCACGAACGTTCTCAATTTCGGGAGGAATAAAAAAAAAATCACGCTGATCGTGAGACTGCTGAAAACTCAAATGAGTATGCGGTGTCGTCGCATAGACGAGATATGGATTATAATATCTGTACGACATTCTATAGAAATGTGGTCTGATGAAAAATCGTAAATCCTTCAATTTCTATCTGTCTCTCGGATAATCGCTTTCATTCGGGAATAATTACGCTCTATCGTCAGCAATATCTTCTCTCAGTCAAGCCTTATAATAAACCGATCTCTCGCTCTGTCTGCCTCTCTCCCTTGCTGTGCGACAAGCAAAGAGTGATATACCATGCACTCGAGAGTATTAGCGAAGGGAAAGAGCTCGCAAGAGGGATATAATACAAGTAGGAAAAAGAGCCTAAATATATACATTCGGGGGATTACGTGAACGACAAACCTGCGCGAAGGGGCGGAGGGCACATACATGAGCAGCACGCACAGCGTGGAGGCAAAGATGTTCTGTCAGTGAAAGAGAGAGAGAGAGAGAGAGAAAAGGGGAGAAAAAACGGTGGACATTACGCACAACTGTCGTGTATTCATTATGCGCACTTAATTAGACCTTGGCGTGTCGTCGGTTCGGACGGGAAAGCTGAGCGGTCTCGGTTCCTGTCAATAGTTGTGCCGACAATATACGCTCAAGGTTTGCGTGTAACTACATTGAGAGAAAAACGCCAATTCGAATTTCGAGGTTGACTGCATAAATATATAACAGCCCTAAATATTGTCTTCGAGTTTCAATTTGCGCCAGGCGCGTTTCCGAAACAATACCGAAGGGCACAAAAAAGTACAATTAATTTCGTTGGGGCAGAGGGATGTTATTTGAACTGGTGGAACGATGTATCCTAAAAGCTGAACAACCGTTACTTCAACTGGTTATTGTGTTTGCTGCAAATTCATTGGAGTGAGTGTGAACAATTGTTGGCATTCATGTTCTCTAGATTTCCCAATTGAATTTCCACGTGCTTGACGATGTTTTTATTGCAAAAGTTGTACTGTTTCAAGGTACGCGAGATGGCCAATGATGTTACGTATTTAGGATTGATAGCCCAGAAAAACAGAACCGTGTCTCAAAACAAGTACTGGTCAGATATTGGGATCATCGTCTGCCTCATTGCAGAGGGGTGGTCTGGTTTGCTATTAACCCCTCTGTGTGCATTATGTAATACATGTCAACGAAAGAAAGACCAGAGGGACGACACGAAGAGATAGAGCCCAGGGGGTAGACAAGATTATAATCTGTCCCATTATTGTACCATCGACGTCCCGGAGGGGATTTTTCTATTTGACAATGCAGTTACACTTTTTGTGCATATAACATGGTGCGCATCGAGGGCTTCTTACGGGGGTAGCCCGTGATGACGGGGCGGATTTGTCACTGCTGCTCTCACTCCCATCGGGCTTCCCCTCGTACGGGACTCTACGGGAATATGTAACCTACCCCCTGACATCATCCCCTGATCATCCTATCCTTCTCTCTTTTTTTCTATGTATTCGACTTATATATATATATCATATGAAAGTATGCACTCAGGGGCTTGTAAATTCGCACACGAAAACCCCGACTCGTATACAGGGCGTGCTGCTGAAGTTCGCACAACGGAACATCCCGCAAGGGATGCATTTTAGGAAAAAATGTTTCAAACCAAAGTTTCATAGTTATAAGGGATGGAGATGATGGTGTTGGTTATTTTTTATTGCTGGCTATTTTCAAGGTTATTTCAAGGCCAACATTAGTTTTTCAAATGAGAACCTATATATTTTATTTCACAATAATTATCTGCGTGACAAAACAGATAACGTTCGTCTGAAACGCTTTTCCGTTTGACTTGAGTTATGTAAGATGTTTTGAATATTCAACCAAATAGATGAACAATAAATCAGTACGAATATTTTGTTAAACATTAAAAATATCTCACAAAATTTAAGTTATATGAAAAAAATCAGAAAAAAGGAACCTTTTGTGTTATGCTCAGAAAAAGATTCTGAAATATATCATGGCACCCATTTGAAAACGTTAAGTTGACCTTGAATTGACTTTGAAAATTGCCACCATTCAAAGAATATTGAAGTCCATCATTTTTCCCCTTGAAACTATTAAACTCTTGTTTAAAATATTTTTTCCTGAAAAGCATGGCTCTCGAGATATTTCGTTGTGCTACCGTAATGTGCACCCTGTATAAATCTATGTATATATATGTGTATGCGTATATATATAAGAGAGTAAAAAGATACCGGGCTCGTTCGTATTTGCTCCTGTACGTCATGATTGCAGGAAAAAGGACTCTATCGAGGATGTACCAAGGGTGGCTCATCCTCGTGCTTCTCCAAACCAAAAAAGGGGTCCTCGTCTATAATCCTACCTGCATATGATGCTCTCCCCGGCATTGTTTGCCCGTACGGACTCGATGACATACGAAGGACACGTGGACTCTGTTCCGCAATACTCCTGTGTCTTTTTTTCCCTTCGTCACCGAGCTAACGATGACATACTGCTGGGGTTGATGCCCATGTATTATACGTTTCTGTCGTTTCTTTTCGCTCCCTGTTTTTTCGAAGTAGCTCGGCGAGATGAGCTTAACAAAATGCGCCTAAATACTGAGATATCAAGCTGTGACGATCTGCTTAAAAGTGTGTACAGTCAATCTGTAATGTGCACGTTATTGACTTGCTAGTCGTGAGTCTTGTTGGCTTTATCATCTGCAAGTACTGGATGACACTGCTTGTGTCATCCACCACTGGACAATGGACTGGTGGGAAAAAGATTTATATGAACTAGAGTCACGTCAATCATTTATTTATATCTAAAACAATGTACAGTTGTTTCGTCATCTCTGCAATCGCGCTTTTCTATGACGGAAGAACTTTTGAAAAACATATTTTCGAATCTAGATCTTAAAAAGCAATCTAGAATCGAATAAAAAGCATTTTAAAAGCTAGCAGTATAGAATCAAAAAGCATTTTGAAAAACTGACAGTTTAGAATCGAAGAGCTTTTTAGAATCTAGCAATCTAGAAACGAAGAGCATTTTGGAATATAGCAGTTTAGAATCGAAGAGCATTTTAGAACCTAACAGCATCGGAGAGCGTTTTAGAATCTAATAGCATGGAAGAGCATCTTAGAAGCTGTCAATCTAAAATCGAAGAGCATTTTAGAACCTAACAGTCTAGAATCGAAGAGCATTAAAAAATCTGGCATTTTAGAATCGAAGAGCATTTTTAAACCTAGCAGTCTAGAATTCAAGAGCATTTAAAAGTTGACATCTTAGAATCCGAAAGCATTTTAGAATTTATCAGTTTAGAATCATGAGCATTCTAGAACCTAGCTATTTAGAATCGAAGAACATTTAAAAGTATGATATTTTAGAATCGGAGAGCATAACAGAATCTAGAATCCTGCAATCCAAGAATATTTGGAAATCTAGCAGTCTAGAATCGGCAGGCATTTCAGAATCTAGCAGCCGAGAAAGAGTATACTCGTTCCATGTCAGTCTCCCTCAAACTGGCTACTCATACCGCGAATCATTCGATGTCTAATTGAGTGCGGCAACGATTAATGACTATTTCGAGTAACAGCTCCAGTAACAGGTTTTGGTGTTATTAATTTTGAGATCAGCGGTTAAGCGACGGTTGAAGCAGGAGGTATTTTGCTAACGTCAGGATGCACTTGAGTCCCCATCGCTTCGGTAGATTTACCCAACGTCTAACTACCTATCTGTCTATATATCAATGCGAGCTCGTATAGGATACGTGTATACGTATACGCACCTTTACCAGCATCGCTTCAGAGCCAAAGGGTAAACTCTCTTGCGGGGTACGCGTCTAATAACAGTTATTACGCGCGTGTTGACAGTGGTAACGTGGCGTGTAATAGACGCGAGTCGAGTTATAACACTTATCCTTAGATATACGTGTCTATGGATTACGTGGCTATACTCGAAGTAGCAATAAGTACGACGAAGAGAGCAAAGAGGATCATCGTGTATTCCGTATGTACTAGGGAAAATAGATGGCGTGATGGTTCGCTATTGCGACTAAGCACGTTGTGTGTTAAACTGCAAAAGCTTCGGTGCATCATGGGCTACGTTTGCTGTACGACCCGTGGTAGCAGGATCATCATGGGTGCTTGATTGCAGACGTGATGGGGTACACTGGTTGTTGCACCGGAGAGTCTTGAGTTCAAGATGAAGGACAGTTCTTTGGACGAATCAATTGTCACTTTACGATCAGTAGGAGGTCCATCAGAGCCCTTAATTCTACACATGACGAAGTCAATATTGCGCGCTGGGAAATGCAAACAGGATTGCAACGGATATAGTACTGACAAATAGATGAATACGGCTCTGAGTTACATCCATTGTACTTTGATGATACGTTGCCAGGCTTTTTCATACCATCGACTATCTCCCACTCTCGGTAGCCATTGTAAACTCTTGGTTTACTCTCCCTTGGTTTACTCTGTCTTTCTCTATTGCTCTATCGACTGTTCTCGCAAACATCACGACTGTCGTTACTGTTCTATGAGACCCTTTCAGGACTGTGCACCCACCGATGTTCAAATCTGCACCGCGTTACGCTCGTCACTGTGCATACATGTTCCGTTGTGCACATGGTCCTCAAGCTCCAAATTAAGAAAAATGTTTCCGCCCCTTGATTATTGCACCAACTCCTGTTTCGGACATATTTGATCGGCGCGATGTATGTGCACATTACCTTTGCCTTCGTTGTAGGAATGAAATTATATTTTATTAATTATTTTCATTCGTTTCTTTGTTCCAGGTGAGTTTCAGACGATTATTGCATACATGTGGTTAGCCAGACTTGCAACGAAAATCGAAGGCCCCGATCGTAAGTAAGTTATCGCAGTACGCCTAGACATAAGTATTGAAATTGTGTGAGCAAATAATGCTTTTATTCGATTCTTTGAGATTTACAACTTGCGCACTTCCGACATACTTGAGGCATCCTTGACCCTCATACTAATCGATACAGACCAAAACAGAAAAGGAAGCAGTACATAAAGGCAGTGTTATATTCAGTAACCATTGAAATCCGTTGTTGAACCTAAGCCTCCGTTGTAAGTACCGATAATAATACCTCGGCCTATTATGCCAATATATTCTCCTCAACGGTATTTCTTCAAAACAAGCCTTTCAGCACCAAAGCAACTTTCCAAACTGATACAAATCTTACACCATTGCCTTTTTGCGCTGCATCTAATCTTTTCGGTTACAGGATAACCATTTAGATTAGAATTCAATCTCCGATTTCTTTCATCCTGATATCCATTCCCAAGCTTCCTTCCCTGCCCATTTTTGAATAAACGCATTGGCCGTGATCGCAGCTCCTTGAGGGCATAATCCTAATGATAGTTTTATGTCAACGCGTCTTGACTTGGGTTATCTTGGCTATTGGAATATTTCTCGCTAATGCATATCGCAAATTCCGTCTTAAGCAGCCGTCAACACGCTCAACTCCTGTACATCAAATCAATGAGGGGAGTAACAGCACATGTCGAGATTGGAAAGAGTTGTTCAATCTTCGATCTGAATAACTGATTTAAGAATTCGAGAAGCCATCGCCTGTAAGCAGCGCCGAGTCACTGGTCATTTTAATCGGCTGTTCATTACGCTGTGGTTGCACTCATGGAGACGCGATTTACTTGAATGTTAGCCTGAGATGGGTAACCGCTGATCAGGAAAGTGTAAATCGTATGGTTTGCTATTGATACGACGGTCGGACTGCGTTGGGAACTGGTTCGATAAAGGAGGCGATCCGCGAGTTGCTCGTAATCGCGTAAAGTGTACAAGTTAGTTTGTAGCCTTTGGTGGTTCGACGCACGCTACGAGAAACGTTGGTCTTGTCAATGTCGCAACGAGCGATCGAGGCGAGAGCAAGAGCCACCGCGTAACAAGACGTATCCCCGAAGAACCGACGTACGGCTGAGCAGGGGAGCCAAAGAGAGAAAAACAAGTGCAAAAAGACGAAAGGTGGTTGAAACTCACCGCGACGGGAATATGGGCACCGGGGGAATTGAATGACAGAAAAAGAGAAGAGGAAAATCGGCGAATGAACGATCTACCATGGTAGTGGAGCACGCAGTCGCCACTGACGGACTCGAAGAAACGTGAAGATCGAACGCGTAAATAAAAACGACAAGTAAAAGTAGTCCTGCTGGTATGTGATACGAGAGGGAGAACGATGACGAAAGAAAAGTGCCTGAGGTGGTCAGCTTCAGACTGCACAGGTGCTTGGATATCAGACCGTCGATCTTGCAAATCGCCCAAGATGCATATAGTATGTGGTCAAATGGTACTTCAAAAAAGGCCTAGTGAAAATTTAATGGAGGGGGGGGGGCATGAGTGTGAAACTCAGTTTCCGGGACGCTAAGGGTGGTAGAACGGCCGCCATTTTAGAATTACGGGGGTGATTAGTTTTTTTTATTTATCTCCGTAACCGTGAGGCTGACAAAAATGTTGTAGAGATCTTTTTTGTAGTTGATACAATTATCCATAACTTTTTCTTATAACTTTTTGCGCTTATGTCAATAATAAAAAAGTTATAAACAAATAGATGAAAAATTAGGGGATAAAAACTTTTGAGGCAAGACTATTAATTAATTTGAAATTTCACATAAAAAATGCTTGTCACTTTTTTTATGGAGCATTTTGTTATAAACAATTTAACTTATTTTTTTTATTCGGTTTGTTTTTATTGATTTTTCAGCGTTGTGAAGGGAGGTAGTGGAAGGTGAGTAGGTTACGTCGGTATTAAAAAATGGTTAATAATTTTATTTCGAGCAGTAATGTCTTTTTTCATTATATTGTTAAGTTTTTCAATGATTATTTCGAAATTATCAACCACCATCACTCTCAAATCTCATTCGTTTTGAAGGGCTGGGTTTTTTAAATTTATCTCCATAACCCCGAGGCCGACAAAAATGTTGGAGGGAGATTTTTTGTAGTTGATACAATTCTCCATAACTTTTATCAGTAACTTTTTGGGCTAATATTAATAATAAAAAAGTTTTAAACAAAAAAAGATGAAAAATGAGAGGATAAGAAACTTTAAGGCACGATTATCAATTAATTAAAAATCTGACAATAAAAATGCTTCTTACCTTTGTTATACAGCATTTCGTTATAAACAATTTGTTTCCATTTTTATTCGGTTTGTTTTTCTTCATTCTTATGGTTATTTATTTATATTTTTGCTTCTTCATTTAATTTGAACGGAACAAATTCGAATTTCTTTCTTCTTTTATTTATTCATAAAAGTAAATAATAGGAATCTTTAATTTAGACATTGAGAAATTTATAAAAATATAAATATCATATGATAATTAAATTCTTAATTATTCTTAATCGAGAAAAGAGTGTCGTATCTTGAAAGTTTATTCATTCTGTTCTTAGTTTAAAAAGTATTCATTGCTTATGAATTATCCGAATTTGTTATTTAACGTTGAGGTTAATTATTCTTTATTTAATTAATTTGAATTTACTGAATGTTAATAACTCGAAATTGTTTCTAATTGAGAATTTTGAATCCCCTAATTGAGAATTTCATAACCTTTCATCTTGTTTTGTTTATAACTTTTTTATTATTGACATTAGCGCAAAAAGTTATGAGAAAAAGTTATGAATAATTGTATCAACTACAAAACTGCTCTCCACAAAATTTTTGTCAGCCTCACGGCTACGGAGATAAAATTGATAAAATAATCATACCCTTAATTTCAAGATCACGGCCGTTCTACCACCCTTAACGTCCCGGTAACTGAGTTTCACACTCATGGCCGACCCCCCCCCCCTCCCACGAAATGAAAAAAAAAAATGCGTTCTACCGTTTGATTTCGATTAGCGGATGGCGCGAATGCTACGAACGCAATCTCACACTCCGTCTCGAATTTACTATTTTGCATGAGATCTGTTCAACCGCTGGCGGAAAACAGCACCTAAAAATACCTTCGTTCATTACTCGGCGTGAGCACATTCCGCAAGTACCATTTCCTCTCAGATTAGTTCCAGCTTGATTGCCGACAAATGCAGGAAGCTCGTAAACAATGAAAGGGAGCGAAAAATGAATTCTGCCACCTTTGCAGCCCAATGAACTTTGCGCAATCAACGTACGATCAATGCATTTTTGTCCCAAATTAATTGGAAAGAAATGGTTCGGAACAGTGATGTAGAATCATTAATGATGATGGCATGATTGTCGAAGGCCTATGCAGCGATCGAAAGAGTGCATATATGGGAAAAGCACATTGAGTCTCATATCCGTATATACGTTTACCACGTATACGCATGGGTTACATGGTTGAGCCCGTTGGCTACAATATGCAACCGGAAAAAGTATGCGCTGCCATTTTGAAAAATCGTTGGTGTCTTTCAAGCCACTGAAAACAATGACATCAAATCAAACTGTTACGACGGAAATGTGCATCCTTCGGATAACATCAAAGTCTGCATCGTTGGAATCCAACGACTTTTTTGTTCTTTTTTACAATTATCGAAAGCCTTTTTTTTGCAAATTGAGGTCCTGAAGTGTAATTAAACAATTAATTTTCGTTGCATTCCAATGATGCAAACTTCAACATCTTTCCTTCGGAAGTGTTTTAATCCTGATGCGTCCATATCTCGTATCTTTAAATCCAGTCCAGACATCCACGTGTTCTCAAGACTTTTATCCTGTGTATGAGGAGAGAATATTTTGAACCCGTTACATCTGGATAATTTTACCTATTGGTACATGTGACTGTTTTGAGGACGGTTCTTGAAATTACCTTCACACAAATATGCTTTGATGTTGAAGTTTGCATCTCTAGAATGCAACGAAGAGTCTTGTTTCCTGTTATTTCCCCACATTTTATTATACCGATTTTCGTAACTAAAGTCTGGCAAAAGATATTCAAGCAATGTAAACAGAATTAACTTCCATTGCATCCAAACGATGCGGACTCTAGTCTCATAATATGCTTACATTTATGAGTAGCTAATTTTGATGACATTGGGGTTTGTACAATGTTGAATAAAGACTCATTTGGCTAGCACTATAAGGAAGGTCCTCGAAGTCGACCATCTTCAATCACTTTTCCCCATATATATTCATGTATCCCTACACGTAGACACATGTCTACACGACACATGTGTTCGTGTACGTATATGTGTATAGAAGGTATCGCGGGAGCAATGCGAAACGGCGGCAATGTTTCTGATGTCGGTCGCCTTGCAAACGCCGGAGGCGTCGACCAGGAGACGCCGTCAATCTCTTCCGTAGACTTTCTTGACGTCGCGCAAAAGAACGAACGAGCACGGTGCTACTATAATCCAGTTTCTCGACTCACCTGCTGGCTGTTTATGCCGCCGCGTGTACTAACGGCACTCCCGCACTCTTGCACACCTCTTCGTCCATCTCACGTTAGGGTCCACTCCACCGAGAGAGATTGGCTGGGCGTTGTCGTCGTCATCATCTTCCTGTCTCTCTTTCTCTCCTCCCGGTCTCTCTCTCTCTCTCTCTCTCTCTCTCTCTCTCTCTCTCTCTCTCTTTCTCTTCGTTTGCTGATGATGCTCGCGTTGCATCAAACGAGGCAAACTCGATGGGGGCCTGGCACTCGGTATCTCTGTATACATATAGTCGTGGGTGGTCACGAGCGTTCTTCTTCGCGGCTTCTCTCTCTCGCACGCGCGCCTCCTGCAAAGAGCCCCTTCGAGCCACGCCATCACGTAATTACGGGTTCCTTATTTACCGCCTGTTACACACTTCGTTAACACATCGCTTACCTATAAAGTGGTTGTTGTTCTTGTTGTTTGTTGCTCGCTCGAGCAGCGTCTGCGAGCCACTTAGTGACGTTGGATACACATACATAAGTATATACAAATAAATATATATATATATATGAATTTATATATTCGAGGTTAACGCAGTATTCATATTCATCGGGATTGGAGCTTTTCATCCTGGCGTCATTGTGGATCTTCCTTTTTCTTTGATTTGCTTAGAGCTGTGCATCAGAGATGCAATGGCGTTGAAGTTTGCATCGTTGGAACGCAAGGAATCTTTTTGTCGATTTTTCATTCTTATGTTGTCATCATTATCCAAAGCCTTTTTTTGCCAAATTGAAGTCGCAAATCTCCGATAAGATTAGCAAAATCATTTCAGTGACTTTCATAGCTTAAATCGGTTACAAAATTGAAACCATTTTGAAAAATTACGTTTCGTTGCACTCCAACGATGTAAACTTCAACATCGTTAGATGCACGTGTAAGGCACCTGCGGGTAATAAGGCCTAGCTAAGGGATATTTGAAATAAGATTAAAAATATTCAATTTAATCAACGTGTTTTAATTATAATCATTATTTAGGTTCAGGTTCTATAAAATATAAACGAAAAATAGTAACTTGTAAAACAAAAACAAAATTAAACAATTTTAAAAACCTTTATAGTTGGCCTTATTTTACTATGGTAGGATAGTAAGGCCTACTAAGGCTTTAACATAATTAAATAATCAAACTATTCGTAATATATTTGGTATTTGAGAACAATAATCCTCTGAAGCTTTGTACGAACTGAAAGTTCCTCTTTGCACTGCTCGGGCAGCTGACACCAGGTCGTTTTCTCAGCACAACACTCGTTTTGAAGGCATTGGGATCGAAGCACTCAAATTAACGTTCAAATAATTAGTAATAGATATTCGTACTACTTATTTACATTCGTAACATCTTAAAAGTAATGTAAAATACGTTATAATACAAACAAACGATGCTACAAGAAGTAGGAGGATAATGAGGCCGATGGTTAAATTTAGCAGGCCTTGAGGGGGTTAGGCCATTCTAGAGGCCGACAAAATAGGCTTTCTGGGGATTTTTTTTTTTCAGAAAAACTACAATATAAATCGAGATTACAAAAAAGGTGTTTATTATACATATCAGTGACTGTACACAATAACTTTTTTGAAGCGATTAATTTCAAAATGGCGGCTGTGCAGCGTTTATCTCAAAACTGCATTTTTTGAGTTGGCCAATAACTCAGACAATTTTCAACCGATTCACTTGAAATGTTGAATGTATCTTGAAAAATACATTGTCTATGGAAGTACGTAGGATTTTTTTATATTGCATAGATCGTTTGTTATTAACAATTATCTGACGAAATTTTTAGAACATATCAGTGACGAAACAGTCATGATATGTATGATAAACACCCTTTTATGTAATCTCCATTTTTTTGTAGTTTTTCTGAAAAAAAAAATCCCCAAAAAGCCTATTTTTTCGGTCTCTAGAGTGGCTTAGGCCAATAACCGTCGGCCCCGTATGTATGAAAAACAAAATAAAAAAAATTTGGAAGACGATACGTTATTCAAATATTTATGATCATCGAATCTTCAATCAATAAAGATAAAGACTGTGATTTCAGATAGATAAGTGTAATATTACAAAAAATACTTACGATTTATTCGGACCGATTTTAATTGTTGGCGCGGCTGCGTCTTATGATGTATGATGCAACACTGGCGGTGGGGAGCGAGGTATCGCGCCTCCGCAAACTTGTAGCGACATCTTCGTGCAATAGGCGTCTGTGAGTGTGGCCTTGAGCGTGTGCGGTTATTTTAAATACGATTTTCGTTACTTACACCCGTATTTATAGATATACCTTGAGGAATCCTTATTCCTTGTTCTTCGTTCAGAACAAAGAACAAGGAGGCTTTATTTCTTAAGAAACAACTATGAATACGGGTGTTGGGCTTTATTAGCCGACAGGACCTTATTACCCGCAGGTACCTCAGTTGATGTCGAAAATTGTGCACAAGTCAATAAACAATTACCGCTTTGGACTGAGGCTCCCTACCTCTTCCTTGCTCTTCCGTCATAAGGACCACGCGCAATTTCTTCTACGAGAATATCCCAGCAGTTGTTGGGAACTTCCTGCCGCATTTCCAGCAAGTGTCATTCTACCCAATTGAAACAACTGCTCCTCATCTACAGGCTGTCGATAATTTGGCTCTCTCGCGCAAAGAGAGCTGCTCGCGTATATTTTTCTGCCACTATAAGGAGCGTACCTCCCTAATGGAGTTTCCCTCCGAGGGCAACGACAGCAGCAGAAGAAGACGATGACAAGGGAAGAAAAGCACTCTAGTCTTCATGCCTCAACTGAGGAAAGCAGTAATACCCGCATACCCATTCGCGATGTCCTTCGCACTGGCATTGTGTGGGAAATTCGACATGATTCCTCGAGAGAGATGCTTTTGGAAAGCACGTATACTCTTCTACAAGACGTGTTTATCTGTATGTATACGACGAGTATAAGAAACGTCGGGACTGTTAGATTGTCGCATTTGCGCAACACCTTCGTCACCGTCTGCTCCCGGATAATTGCAATTGTAATTAAAAAAATGGTGAAAAGGAATATCCTCGTGAACGTTGATAATACAGTGGTGACCCGCACATACATGATGTATATATATATATGTACATATACAGGGTGGACCATTGAACGTGACCACCCCCAATATCTCCGTTGCCTTGAGAGTGACGAAAAAAATGCCAGGGAGTAATTTGATTGATTTCGCAGGGCTGATACAGGTGGTGAAAAATTCTTTAATGCCAAGGTCATAGTCTTTGCGTTCTCAAGGTCATCAATGGTGTTCCAAATGGAAACATGTTGTTTTTTTTATTAAGACGTTGTAGCTGATATTCAGACGAATCCAACGACCTAAAATAGCATGACCTTGAAATGATTTTTCACCAAAATATTTTGGGTTTGTTTGGGTTATGATGTTGGGTTTGTTTGGGTTTGTTTTTACGACTCTAAAGGCAACAGAGATATTTGGGATGGTCACGTTGAAAGGTCCACCCTGTATATCTACGGTAGATTGCTAAGGGTGGTTTTGCCAGTCCTCTCGAGTGTTCTTCCCACGTTTGTTCCCTTTGCCCCGGTGCTTCCATCTTATACATCCTATCTCGGTGGCCAGGCCCACTGGGCTTGCAACCGAGCTCTTGTCGAAATGCGAGCAAAAGAGCAACTAGCCCGGAGTTTCACGAGAATGCCGTCCTCTTATTCCTCGTTGGGCGTCGTCAACGTCGTCATCGTCGTTCACTTCGCGCCCGAAGAGTGCCATAATAATTGGAATGGTCGCGTGTTCCCAGACTCCGAGACCTCAACCAGAGGACAATAGACTCGTCCGAGTGCAAATTATTAACGTGCCTTCAGCCCTCTCGGGAGCCACCGACTCTCCAACCCTTAACACCCGCACCACCAAAACCGCCGCATCGTCCCACGTCTTTCCAACTTCACCATCGTCATGTACTCTCTTTCAGGGTGCTCAAGGCTCTCCACGCTCGTCTAGGAAATCTCTTACTTTCTCATTCTCCTCGCACACCCGACACACTCGCCTGTACAGGTATTTACGCTTGACGTACCGAGGAGAAAAACGCCAGCGAGATTCGAGATACGAGCGCGAGAACAAAACGAGACTGCGGAATATATCATCTTGGGAGGTGTGAGGGCCTCTCGTTGGGAACTGGTATTGATTATAATAATAATCGTAATAACGTGACGCTGATAAAATATCATCAGAAATCTTCACGGGACTACGGTCGTTTTCCGATTTGTCTCTAAGCTCTCAATGCAAGATGCGATTGGGCTTCGTTGTGAGAGAAATGTTGAAGTTTGCGTAGTTTTGAAGTTTACAGGCAACCGAAGTACATTTTTCATAATTGCCATTCTTTGCAAAATTGAGCTACGAAAATCACTTTAAAGTTTTCTAGGGTATGTTGGAAATATTTAGTCGTATGATTCGGGTGAATCAATTCAAATACGATAGTTCCGGGTTTTTAGTTCGAATCATCTTTATTTTTACTTATTTATAGTAGTACATTAATCAAAATTTAGAAAAATTGTTAGAATTGAAAATACTAATTTGAAGAATATGTGTTAATTGGATTTTTTAGTGCTTCCTTCAGTGAAATTGATCAAATAAAATTAAGATTTTAACGGAGTATTCATTCATTTACTTAAGGCCGGAGCCTGAATTAGAAGGTCAGAAAAATCGTTTTTTTCTTTTATTGCTTAAATCGACAGATAAACTATCCAAGAATATATTCACAAAGTTACAGAGGCCAATTGTAAATATTTTCGAAGATACAAGGCCAAAAGCAGGGAAGCAATTGATATTTGATATTGATATTTTTTTATACTTTCTGAATAGGGAATTAGGATTCTCGAGAGGAAATACGGACAACCTCAAAATGTAACGTATGTGATAAATAAAAGAAATACAGTCACTAACTTGAGTTTTTAATCGCTGTGTCGAGTCCGTCGTTTCATGGTGACTTGAGGACAGATGTTTTTTTTTTGCACAACCACCAAAAGGCAAAATTTATGTTGACGAAATGGATTGGGTCATGAGACGGAAATGAAATACTATTAGAGTCAAAGATACTATTTGCTATTAAAACCTGTATCCTTTTTTGACAAAATAAAATCCATACATATATATAAAACATTTCCGTGACTGACTGACTGACATATAGACAATGCAGAGCCTAAACAGCTGAAGACAGAACTATGAAATTTGGAAGATATGTTCCTTAGAAGGTATAGAGGTGCACTAACAAGGAACATCCCTCGGGTGACACCCTCCGATTTTGTTGAAATTTGGATATGTTATAAAGCACCGAAAAGTAAGCGATACGTATTTTTTTTTATCGGCGGAAAAACGGTTTGAAGGGGTGAAACCACCCCTCGAAAAAAGCCACCCCTCTCTAGGGGTAATATAGCAGTTTCACACACAAGGAATCCACCGATTTTAATGAAACAAAGACGAAAATTCTTCTAATCCAAAGAAATGAAAAATCCACTATAGTGACATTGCAAAAAAATAAGGGGTAAACCACCTCTATATTAAGGGGTGGTTTCACCGATTAAAACCGTTTTTCCGCCATAAAAAAAATACGTATCGCTTACTTTTCGGTGCTTTATAATATATCCAAATTTCAACAAAATCGAAGGTTGTCACCTGAGGGATGTTCCTTGTAAGAAAGGATTTTCCGAAAATCAACTCTTAAGGCAGTGAAATAGAGTGTAATAGTTTGTATGAAAATGTGTATTCCTTGCGTGTGTCGACAAAAAATTAATATATAATTTCGTTGCACTGGATAAATAAATATATAATTTATTAAATATAAAAAAGTCTAGCAAGCCAAGATTAAAAAAAATCTGATTCAAACACACCCGTTCTCTCATTATGATCGTGCTTTAATCTCATTCAGAACCTGAAAATAGTAAAAGAAAAATGTATAAAAATTTAAAATTTAGTATTTACTTAGATCCTGCGATAAAAACTCTTTCAACCATTCCTCAATAGATTCATATACGACGAATACTAGTTAATAACAGCGATTATGGCACATTTTCCCCAATAATAACATAGAATTGCTGTCAAGTGGAATTTGACGTAGTAGGTGAGTAATGAGGTGCCTTTTTAAAGCCCGTATTCGAGGTACTAAAAAATTCCGTTAAAAGTTCGTTGAGCTTTTCGAAGCTCCGTTTCGTTAAAGCGAGTGTATCGAGGCCTTTCGGTCTTTTTGTACAGCAGCCTTTGAATCCGGACACACGTCGGTACTTTCGCGTCAGTATATCCATCAGAGCGGTATGTTGTTTTATGCTTTGCTCTGCCAAACATCCAAAGATTTTTCGCCCGCGAGTCAATGGCCTGCAGAGACTCTCGGCCATAGATAACGGGCTGCGGCAGGTTTTTTCAGTCCGGAAAACGAAATTTCCGTTGGACGCTTGAAGCGTGTATTAACGAATGATGGTTGAAGTGGCTCGGAGCAACGAACTGACCAAACGGCACGAGAAATTATTTTTTTTTTTGCAGTTCGCGGTTTCAAAGGGGTACCGAGGGAATTGAAGACGAGGTAGGATTAGCGGAGAGACTAAAGAGTATAAAACTATTGGCTATACAGGAATATAGGATAACGCAGGGCCTGAGAGCAATTGAGAGAAAGGAGTAGATGTCTGCATCACTCTGAACATCGCTCCCGAAGAAATTCTCCAAGCGAGCGAGAGAAAGAGAGAGAAAGCCTGAAGTCCCTTTCTGGCCCTTTCGTCGCGCGTTTACCTAGCGTGCATTGCGGATACAGGAGCCTGCTCTTGGCCCAACACGAGCCCACTCACGTTGAATACATCGAAAAAGCGGAGCTTGCGGTCCTCGTGGCGAAATTGAACTGCTCAGAGAGTAAGAAATAGAAAGAGAGATATAACGTCGAATGGCCAATCAGGGGTGAGTTCCATTTAAACCACTGCGGCACCGTTGCTTGCTCGGCTTCTCTGCACCGAGAGAAAATGTGAGAAAGGGCCTGAAAGAGAGAAAGAGAGGTTCTCTCTCTCTCTCTCTCTCTCTCTCTCTCTCTCTCTCCCTCTTGGTGGCTGAAAGGCATTTAGCCAATGTAAAAGGTCTTTTCATTAGACATTTCACTTCGTTTCTCTTTTTTCTCTTCACTGTTCGTCCTCTCTTATATCCCGTAGGTTTATATTTTAAATGCTAATTGCAAGTTTTTTAATGGGCTATGGCGGTTTGCCTCATTGTATGTGTCGTATTAAAAAACAAGGAGCCAAGAAGAAAGAAAAATGCGGAGAAGGGAAATGATGATAAAGTAAAGGAAATAAAAAGTAAACGAGTGAGGCACCGTATAACAAATAATAAATAAAACGACGAAAGACGAAGAAGTGAGATGGAAAGAAAGAAAGAAAGCGCCACCCGTGGAGAGGCATGGCGGAGTATTAAAAAAAAAACGAGAATGAAGGATGAATGAATGAAACAAAAAGAGTGAGCTACTGTATTTGTTCCTCTGGGTATAATGAAAAAAAAAGAAAGTTACGGCTTTTGCGTTATTATGAACGCTCGCGCGCATCGCACGCTCACCCCATCCACGTCTGTGTGCGCGGTTTTGAATAATGACGGGGGTGCGCGTTTTAAGTCACTCCCGTTCTCCATGCAAGCAGGTGCCGTATGGTCTTCGACGCACAAACACACTTTTTTTTCCACCACACTCACATCGTCGACTCTCCAGCCTGACGAATTCTCCAGCTCGTATATACAACCGGGACTGTCGCGTAATATCCCCCCCCCCCCCCCACACACACACACACGCACGCACGCACGCACACATACACACACACAGTTTCCGTGTGCCTTCTTCGTCCACGTCACGACACAACCCTTTAGTTTTCCCACCCCGTCAACCGGCTCCCATAAAGTTACCGACCTCTTTTTTCTTTTCGTACTTTCGTACTCCCCTCGCCGCTTCACATCCGCCGCGGTTTTATACATTTATATTTATTTCGGTAATTAAATAAATCACTTTTCACCATTCAGCCACGTCATACAGCCGAGAAAAATGCGTTCATATCTAATTGAAACAAAATAAAAACTTCGTTACCGTACTAGCGCTTATTTTGTCGAATCAAGACACCCTTCTGCCACGGAAGTCACTCCCAATTAATTTATGTCATTTGCCGATTGCGCGAAGTTTTTGACGTGAATGAAATTTTGAAGAGCTCACCTGAACATACGATATCAGAAGTTGATAACAGAGTTTGCATCGTTGGAATGCGGTGATATTTTTTTTTTTCATTTCCCAAATTTCCATTGGCAGATTTGAGCTACGAAAATGAAGAAACCGTTCTTTAGGATTCTTAGTAAGCAATCTACAATAAATATGCGAAGTATGATTTTGCATAATGTTGAAAATAAGAAATTGATAATAATTTTCGTTGCATTCCAGCTATGCAAACGTCAAACCCATGACAGACTATATGCTCGGCAAGGGAGTGACTCGCTCACCAAGGGAGTCACTCACCCAATCTCCGAATAATCCTATACGGTCTTTCAAACAAATGGAAAAACTCCTTAAGGGGAGGTACCTGAGTAAACGGCGAGAAAAACAGGTAAACTTCGGGAATTTTTATCTCAAAAACCAATGTTTCGATTGGATCCGGGTTTTTTTATTGGAAAATATGAATATTGAGGTATGTTTAGGAATTCAAACGCGATTATCTCGAAACATAGTTTTCATAAGTCGGTGAGAGATGTATCTCGTAAACGGCTTGTCCGATTGTGTCCAAATTTGCATACAATATTCTTAGATAGTTTTTCTCGTTCGCCACGTAGGGGTTTTTCATTTGATTGAACCATTGCTTTTTTATGCAATGTGTATGAAATCCAAAATCGTCGGAAATTGCGAACGAAAAACGAATGTTGAATTAAAACGGTCGCAATAGCTGTTCTTAAATTTATTACTAGACTACCTAACACTTAGTAAGACGAAGGACATCGTCACGGGACGATACACTTTTTTGGCACAAAATTTGACATGATTAACACTATGAAAAAAAAACAGTTGATTACACTTCGACGAAATGACATACACTGAATTTCAATCTTGCTTATGGTACTTCTCTATAGATGCGTTAATCTTAAGCTACACGCACGTAGTTGCTGAATCTATCTGTTGGAAAACAGCGTAAACTTATTCAACGTCCTAATATTATTTATTATCATCATCTTATTGAACTTTGTCTGGTGTGTGCTGTCCAAAATGCAGCTCCATTGGGGTAAGTCCAGTACTCTGGTGAACAGTGACATTTAAAATTTGAAGACTGGGTGGTAACCCTGATAGTTGTGAATCGCCGTGTATGATAAACGTCTCAAGTTTATGTATATGGATACCCGCAATATGCAAATGTACATATACCGAAGTTGTTATAACGTTTCCTGAGGGAACGGAACAATTGTCCAAACCGATATAGGGACCATGGGGATGTGAGGTAACGAGGCTGCGTTGTCCTTCTTGAGGACGATCCTGCAGAAGTCTCCAGACGAGGGCGGTGACGAACACAAAATAAGCGAAAGAGACAGACACAAAGAGAGGAAGAGAAGCAAAAAAAAGAACGAGCCAAAGAAAAGGCGTAGTGAAATAAAGTAGGGAGGGCACTCGAAGAGGCAAGTTGGCTCGAATACATTCTGAAGTACCTCAGAAACGACTGTTCAATCGGCACATGCTATAATTCCGAGCTTTCTTTACTCGCGGTAACTGCCCGTTATGACTTCTGCGTTCACGGTCATTCTGCTGCATCGCTGAAAGAAAACGTCAACCATCCACGGCCACTAAAGCGAATAAAAAGGCAAAAAGGGAAGCAGCAAAATCCTAACCTAATCAGCGTAATTAAATAACCGCGTGGAATTCTTTGCCCGACGAAAGAGAAAGAAGAGAAAAAAAATGGCGAAACCTGCCTCTTCGTCTGCCTAATCAGCGAATTACCGTCAACCCCCGCGGGGATGGTGAATTTTTCCATGGCGGAGCGTTCGTCGTGGTCTTCAGAGAGGAAGTCGATTGTGTGCTTATCCCCGAGCCCTCAGGGCGAAGATCCCTTATGCGTCTCGTAGGAAACCAACAGACACCCTCCCTTCAACCTCCCCATTGCACTCCTCTTCGTTATAAGCCTGTATTCGCAAAAACGGAACTCGGACTCCGCAAGCCGGATTTATAGAAGGTCCAAGGTGAAAAAAATCACACACAATGGCTATGTATGGGGAAAGAACATTTCGAACTCGTGATGGGCTCTTTTGAGGAGTATCCTTGAAATGACCTTCAGGCAAATATGCTTACATTTGTCCAAAGGTCCTTTTGTGGACGTTGTATTTCTGATAATGTTGAGTATGGCGGCAGTGGGCTGTGAGGATGGTCCTTGGAGTGAAAAGTCTTCGAAATCACGTCCCCTCACAAATGTGTACACCAACCAGGATAGTGGCGAGCAGTCCTGTGGACGCGTCGTCGATCACATTGTACTCCAGCGACCGGTAGAGCATCATGCAGAAGAGCTTTAGAGGTGCAGCGGCCCAGCCCAATTTCCTCACGGTCGTTCCAGTCTCCCCGAGCACACTGAGAATTCTCCTTCTCGTCGTTGTCGACCTCCACCTCCTCTGGTCGTTTCCCTCACTCGTTCCGTTGCCACTGTTACTTTTGTTCGTGCCTACGAAGTTAGCGAACACGTCGAGGTTCGCAGGAGAAAAAAAAACGATACGAGAACAGCGAATAACAGTGAGGAAATAGAGAGAGAGGGAGAGGGGAAGAGAGAGAGAGAGGGCGAGAGATGCGAATGAAAGAATAAAAGGTGCGCGCACGGAAGGTGGAATGAGGAAAAAGGATGAGCTCGCCTCTCGTGTATGAAAAGAAGAGTTGAAAAAAGGCTTGCACCGGCTACCGGACTCGCTCGCGCTACTTGGTAATCAGGTTTTCCTGTCGCGTCGAGACTCTCCGACTTTTCTTCTAGGTTTTTTTTTCTTCATTTTTCCTTGCCTCATGCCTCTCTCCGCTCGTCTCGTTTTCTCTATTCAACGGATGCGAATCCTGCGCGACTATATGTCGCGTGTCCTGGCTAGCTTGGCCCGAACGGATCTTCTCGTTTTCTTCTTTCTCGTCATTTACACGGTCTGTCCCTTTTTAAGGGGCTACATCCACCTAGAGGCCCGAAAAAATGGACAAATTTCGACTTTTTTTTGGAAAACCGTTGGTGAAAAAGAAACGCCTTTTTAACACAGATACATATATTGAGAGCCTTTAAAACAAATCACCGAAAAATACAGAATAACAACAAAAACATGGCAGATGATGAAATTTTTTCGCGACGTTTGGCGGTGGACACGCTCTAGCTTAAACGGTCCATCCGAAATCTAAAAACCGAAAGAGTTGTTTAAGTTAACAATAAATACGAGTCGTTGACGATTGTCCATTTTTTGAATCATCTTTTTAAACAAAGAGGCGACCAATTGAAACTCGAGCATACAAAATATATGAAAGAAGTCGTCATTTTTACGTAACTATCAAAAAATGAAGATCGATTTGAAAAAAGTGAGATCGTCAACGACCTTTAAATGTTTATTATCATATCTTCTGTAAATTTGGAAACAATCCATCGAGTGGTTCTCGTGATATCATGTCCACCGACTTTGAAAACAGTACCATCCGTCGATGGGTAAGTTTTTGTTGTTTTTCTGTGTTTTTTGTGATTTTACTTCAAGTCTCTCAAGTGTTGAAAAAAATGCGTTTCTTTTTCACCAACCGTTTCCCAGGAAAACAATTGGAATTTAGTCATTTTTCGGGCCCCTAGGTAGATGTAGCCCTTTGATATTGATAATTTGGCGAGAAGAAGGGAAATAAGGGTACATCCGTCGTCAGTTCGTGGACCAGCGTTAGCAACCTGAAGCGAGGCACCTATCGTACCAAGGGCATAGAATTATCATAAATGGGCCAAAATTACCGTACTTATCAGGATATTGTCTATAATAAATAAATAAATCATATTACACGCAATATTGATATGTATGCAAACACTGTACAGTTTATCTCTCGTAAACTACCGTTTTCAAATTAATGGAACACTTTTTAACAAAATGTTTTACGTATGGCACAGACCTGAACCGATTTCCCCTCCATTTCAAGTTCAATAAACTCGCCAACATTTGAAATTCGCTCAGAAAAAACTTGACTGTTCCCAAGTTTTGTACGAAGCGCGCTAACATTTCGTATTTTAAAGAAAAAAGGAATATGAAAGGGGAGTGACAAATAAAACAAAGAATTTTTTAATTTCAATATATCCTATATTCACGAAAACAGAAAATATAAGTATTAATGTAATAAACATTTTACATATAATGGAAATATTCGAAATATGAAATATCGAACGATGTCATTCTCTTGTTCGCTGATTGGCAAATGGTAACCAATGAGACGGCACGTATATTGTATAATCTAAGAATGCGCTGCAGTTGCACGACGGCAGCGCTTCTTCATGCGTCTAATTTGATGGCGCCCTAATAAGCCAATAACGCTATGAGTTGAAAAGAATCGCATTTGCTATTGCGCTATTGGTTATCAGCGTACGAGTAGAATAAATTCTCAAATTTTGCATCATGATGGAAATGATCGTACAATCTGCGTGCGATAATAATGTGCTATCGTACATCGTACGTCAGGCATGAAGTTATCGCATATGTACGATAATTATAGTACGGTTCCTAACGCTGGTGTGGACCAGAGTCCGAATGATTTTTCACCGGAGCAGAAGACAATTCAACATTCTGTTTTCGAGATGTGTATACGCACGTATGTGTATCTTCACGTATCCAAATGTCCAACAGCGAGGAGCGTGTCGCTCCAGTGTGTAAATTCGCAAATTGGAGAGGCCAGGGTAATCAAGTAACCGCGCTCTCGCGGCTCCTTCCCTCCACTGACAACGGCGAAGGCAACTCTCCTAAACTCATTGAAATAGTTGGTAACTTCGAGGAACGGTCGGCAGATTGGATATACGAGAGAATCGCTATAAGGGGTTGAGAGGGAGGGGCAGAGAGGGCTGGGAGGGAGTGTGGAAGAGACAAGGTTCAGGAGAATTCTCAGGCACAGTGTACCATCGCGCGTATACAGGTTAGTTTACCCAGGGAATTTAACGTCGTTCCTCGCTCTCCGTCCTCTTCTTCCCTCCGCCGTTCCTCATATAGAGCACACGGGGAAGGCGAAAACTGCTGTTGGCTCTAGCGCAATACGTCTCCGGGGAATTCGGGATGCATTGTTAGGATCGGCGCGTTGAGCTCACTGCGGAGAAACTTTTCGTGCTGACATTTTGGCATCCGGGTTATGCACCCATTGGCTTGTCTCTCCGTACGAGATGATCCGCAAAAATAGCGAGCGATCAAGAGCTTATGCCCAGTTGTGAATGTCGAAAAATCATTTTTTTCAAAACCAATATATTTTGACAGCATGTCATCTTAAAAATGTTTCCTGAAAATTTCAAAGTGATCTGATCGAAATTGACGAATTTATCGGCTGTTATGTTGACGCCAGTCGGAACGCTCGAAGCGTCGTTCCAAATCTTAAGGGGAGAAACCCCTTTAGACGCCCGCATACGAGTCATTTTTCATGATTTTCTTTAAAGGTGATAAAATAATGGCAACATTTTAAAAACTTTACATTATCATATTACAACTTTTAAGTGTTAATTTTTTCTTTTTTAAACAAAACAAAATCGCGGCGTTATAAAGTATTCTTTTAGGCGTCTTTTGAAAAATTGCTTATGTTATAGCTCAAAAGTTATTGATCGATATGGCTGAAATTTTATGAGGTTTCTGACTATAACATTATTGGAAGGATATACCTATAAAAATATCAAAAAGTATAAAATTAAAAATTAAGTAGGCTTCGTAATCAAATTTTCATATTTTTGACCATTTTCTCGACAATTTTAGCCCCAAAAAGTAATTTATTTACGCGATAACCTTAAAACTGTAGGTATATCCTTCCAATAATGGTATAGTGAGAAATCTCCTAAAATTTCTGGCAAATGTAACAAAAACTTGTTGAGGTATAACGTGGGCAGTTTTTCAACAGACGCCTAAAGGAATACCTTATAATATCGCCATTTTGTTTTGTTTGGAAAGGATTTTTTTTTTACACCATGATTTATTCAGAAGGCCATTGCTCATTGCCATTGGTTTTACCCAATTAATTTGGCACATTCAGGCTACAAAAAGCACTGAAACATTTTCGAAGATCTCCATTAGGGTTCCATAACCTAAGCTTTGAAAAGAAAGGCTATATAGGTATTGATAAATATGAAAAACTTAAGAATTCTCTTTGCATTCCAACGATGCAAACTCCAACACCATCCGGACATCGGCTGTAAATAGATTATAATTAAAGCTATTGGCACTAAAAAAATAGTGTTCTCCAGATGAAACTTTTTCAAATACCTACCTATTTTTTGTATAAATCTATCATCACCATTCTCTAAAAAAATCCCAAAAATGAACTGTTATGGACTGTTACAATTAGGCATAAACCCTTGAAACAAATCAGCACAAATGTGAATCGTTACGACGGAGTGTGTGTGCGTGTAAACGCAAGCTCGAACACCTTGCCCCAGGCGAGTGGAAGAGCACGCAGTTCGCTGGAGACTCGAGCATCTCATCAGATTAAAAGTTTCCCGAGAAACATAAATAAATGAGCTGCCGGGCACAATGAGGGTATGTAAGGTCCGCACGAGCGAGCAACCCCAAAGAGCAGAAGATACGACGACGAGGAGGGACGGAACCGTAGAATGGAATAGTAGTGCTCCGGCACATCGGGAATGCTGAACGGCAAGAGCAGGGTAGAGACGACCCGACGTTGGCTCCGGGTTTGCGTATCTGCTCTTAGTGTATTGGATACTATTCCTCATTTTGCTTTGTTACTCTTCGATATACGTGTACAGGGTGTACCGCGCAAGTTCGCACAACGAAATATCTCGAGAGGCATGCATTTTGGTAAAACAATGTTCTGAATCAAAGTTTCATAGTGTCAAGGAACGTTCCTGTTGAATATTTTTTCACTTGGTACTAGTTTTTAAGCCTATTGCAAGATTAACTTAGATTTTTGTAATGAGAACCAATGTTTTGTGTGTTGAAATCATTGTTGTATAACAAAATAGGGAACTTTCGGTTCCAACTTATCTGCTTGGCTTTAATTAAACAAATATTATGCACCAATTTTTTGTCCATCCGGTGGAGTATTAAAATTACTTCGAACAAATTGAAGCTAACAAGAAATAAGTTTCAGGCAAAAGTTACCTATTTTGTTACGCAAAAAATGATTCTGAAACAAGAATTACTATTTCCCATTGAAGAGACTAAAGTTGGTTTTGAAGTATCCTTGGAAATGACTAGCACATTGAAAATAACTATCATATTCTTCGCAATGATGGAACATTTTTTCCAACATATTTTCCTGAATGGCATCCCTCTCGGGATAATTCGTTGTACCATCTAAAATCGTACGCCCTGTATATAGAAATGTTTGGGTGTGTGGACGTAGGTATGCCGTTCTTTCCCTCATCTTCTCATATGTTATCTATACATACATACATTGGCATGCATAGAGAAATACATTACCTCGCTGACTCCTCCATTTTCCATCTTCGTCTATCAGCCTGTACCCAAAGGCTCGGCTTGCTCGCCCAAGTTTCCTCGCTCAACTTGCCATCTCGCTCTAATATATCCGAGGATACACCTCATACTCCATCCATGGCACCCTCTCTGGCTCTCCCTATGTGTATATATCAGCATTTTCCCTGCAGACTCACCCTTCCGTTCATCCGCCGTATATAAGGACAGCATAGTAGTCGCTGTACATCACCGCGATATATGTGTATATCGGTGGCTAGAGACTCCGCCGCGTTTCTTGATATAGTCGGTATCCCTCGGTCCTTCCTTCAGCCCCCAATCCTCTTGGCCGGTTCCTCGATTGCTGTCTCGCTTGCTTTCTCTCCTATGGCCCCGCGTATACAAAGCCTATGCCACTGGTCCCCGCGCGTATCGGCAACCTCCTCCTCAGCCCGCCCCCGCAAGGCAACAAGCTTTTATTATACAAGATACGAGATAGTCGGTCGTGTTCGCCTTCCAACTGTGCTGAGCATCTTCGCCGGCCTCAACGTTCTTGCTAGTCCTCTTTTTGGTCCAGTATAAGAGACGAAAACCCAGCCCTTTTAGCATAGAGTATGAATTGTTGACTGAATGTAGATGGTTGCATACTGAAAGTAACTCCAATAAAATTTTGCCCCTCAACTCGCCGCAACCCCAAGAAATAGGGGTTAAAAACTTAAAAATCGCCGTATCTCGATAATTAATAGCCCGATCAAAAAAGGTTTGGAACAAAAGTTGTTTGGAATAATAAAATTTGTATAAAGTTATCTGACGTCCAACCCCCTATCTTTGAAAATAGCGGCACAAAAACTATTAGAAAATTCGGGGTGTCTGGGGCAGTGGTGCTCTGGCGTTTTTGTGCCGCTATTTTCAAAGATAGGGAATTGGACGTCGGATAACTTTATACGTATTTTATTATTCCAACAAACCTTTATTTTAAACATTTCTTGATCGGGCTATTAATTATCGAGATACGGCGATTTTTAAGTTTTCTACCCCTATTTCTTACGGTTGGGCCGAGTTGAGGGGAAACATTTTATTTGGGTTACTTTCAACATGCAGCCATCTACCTTCAGTCAAAAATTCATATTTTACGCTAAAAAGTGCTGGGTTTTCGTCTCTTTTACTGGACTATTTGGTTCTCTCTTTCTCTCTTCTCTCTTCGTCACTATACTTCTCTATACGTCTAATATCTGCTCTTCCACCCTGGCCGCTTGTCGTACTCACAGTATGAAGAAATCGCCGACGAGAGGCGTTGCCGAATACAACGCCAGCCACCCCAATAGCTCCGTTGATAGGGTCCATCGGCAAACTTTGCGAAAGGCTCTTTCGGCCGCCCCTCCGATATAGATCGAGACGGGCAGATTAGCAGTCTCGTGAGCACGATCCTCCATTTTTATACACGAGGGGGTGGCTCCTTCCTTCTATGTGTATCAACCGATTTCCGCTCTGTACCGGAAGGCAATGTGATTCTATGTACACGCGAATATTCTTGATGGGCAAATCCATGCTCGTTTCATTACACTCTTGTACCGAACTGTCTAAATGCATAGGGTAGGCTGGGGTCGATAGAAACACGGGTCAAATGAAACAAGTTGAATAACTCGAAGACGGCTAGTGACAGCGCGCGGCCCCGAGGGGATGAAGAGACTGCGTATCGGAACCTGTCGCTCATTGCGTGCCGCCCCAAGAGCTCGTCGGACATTTTTATGTGGGTCCATCGCTTTTCCGACATAAAAAGAATTTTTTTTTTCAATATTATTTTGCGTATTGCTCCAAAACTATTGTTCCTTCTTCAGCGTTGTTTACAATCATCATTACTATGAATATCCTAGTTGAGTTTACTGTGGTCAGTACCTACCTACAACATTTTGGTTTTTTGCTGTTTGATAAATTATTAGAAGCGAGGGTGTGGGGGCAGTTAAAACAAACGGTTCGGGGTCAATTGAAACGTGTTGCTATTGACTGCGAACAAACATTTCATACGCAAACAAGTTTTCCAAATCGTGTTTTATTTTTTAGATGCCAAGAAATCGTCCGAAAAGTAAAATAACAGTAAAGAACTTTAATATACCTTCAGTTATACTCAAACTGGAATGAAAAGCAATAAAACTGATTATTTTGATTAAAAGTATATTTTATTCACAACAAACATACTTTATCACTTCATACACATCATTAACAGTACCTGGATTTAGTAGAACATCAGTTCAATCAGCTGAAAATACCTGCTTCAACTAACCCCAGGCACTGTTCCGATTGACCCCGACACAGGGTCAAATGAAACATTTTCCGAGGATTTCTAAATAGCTTCTACCTAAGTTAAAGGGCATATAAGAAGCAAAATCAATAATCCTATCATATCGCCAGCTAATCTAGCTATAATTGAAGCCCATTACCAAACAGATAGGGTATAAAGTGAAGTCACACTAACCGATTTTCCCAAAAACGTTCCAATTGACCCCAGCCTACCCTACTCATCTTGAGCTTCCTGTAGTTTAATTCTGTTGTCTAGTTTAATCCTGTAGTTTAATTCAGTGGAAATTCCTGAGACTACCAGATGGGCAGCCTTCGATGACGT